>CM053033.1:108986751-109011751 GCA_028564925.1 Lithobates sylvaticus
CAAAAAGTCCGCCGGCGCCCACACACGAGGGGATTATCCGCTGGACTTCAGTCCAGAGGATAATCCCGCGGGATAGTCCCTTCGTGTGTACGCCGCATTAGAGGAACTTTCTTTGGCTTTATTCCTTTAATATTTAGTAATGTGGGTCAGTGCAACCTTTTCTTTTGTGACCATCTAGCACCATTTATAGAATTCTCTGCAAAAAACCTGGTTGATCCGGCTGCTTTCTATCTCCCCCTTCTGTTCATGTACCCAATTCAGCTAGGGATTTTGCAGCTGTGGTGGCAACTCTGCACATGCTCAGTTTTCACTGAGTTTCTATGCTGAGCATTTCCTCCCTATCACATCTGAGCAGCCCAGGTGACTATAGATTCACACATGTGGGTGTATACACAGTGATAAATGACAGCCCACTCCTTCGCTCCTCCTCCATGCCCACTAACCAGCTAAACACAATGGGGGCGGGCTATTACATGTAGATTAATGGAGGAATCCCCTCCCTCTTATTCTAAGACACGGGCTGGAGAGGCGTAACACAGCCTGTGACTGGCAGAAGTCCGCCCACACTATGTTATTTAAACAAAATAATAAAGATTTGATTTCTAATATATATTTAAAACAGTATATTAATAGAAGTTAATAGTATCTATTGCAACTTCTCTTGTAACAATCAGTTGATCTCAGCAGAAGTGATTTCAGATAAAAGTCCAGAATACTAATACTTGTCTGCTCCTATGTAAAAGTTAAAGAGGTGAGAGTTGTAAATCGTTAACCTTACCCCTTTGGATAGAAGTGCAAACACATTATGGAGAGTGCACTAAGAGGAGCCAAACTCCATGGTACCTAAAGGATGAGCAGAATCTTGCCATTGGAGTCCTCAAGAGATTTAAGATGTCACTATCTGCTTTAGCTCATCAACCTCCACCCATAACAGTCCCTTTAGAACCGGTAATGTGATAGGCCGGCTTTACCTTTTTTTAGGATGTGCTCTATGACCCACTGGTGTCACCATCTCCCACTTTCTCTCTGACAGTTTTGTCTATATTTGCTCTAGCAAGCTGTCTCTCTCTCGACTCAAACAGCACCGGGATAAGTCCCCTCTCTCCCATCAACAATAATTAGCCTTGTAAGACTAATGGAAAAAGTCATGTCTAATTACCCCGTTGAAGGCCCAATTATGCTATTAACGATCGCGGCCTTTAAGCTAATAACGAGGGGGAGCCGTCTCATTTGCATAGCATTAAGTTAATTGACTTGGTAGCTTCGGGGCGGATGCTGCTACAGATAGCAAGATTTCATTACCGAACGGATAATGATGACTAGAGACTAGACCGTTCACCTGTCAGTTTTATTAATTAACGGCTATCTTGTTACCCGCGGTGTCAGGCCTCTCCATAAACGCACTTGCTCCTTTTAGACCCCCCGAGCTTTTATTTTGCTCTTAATGAAAACTGAGATAACTGTGCTAATTGTGGCTTGTAATTAATTATAAAGGGAAGGCTGCTCTTCTAATCTAGCTTTACTCCCGTACGGGGCGAGCAGCTGTTTGTGAATAGGCCAAAGGACATTACCAGCTTCTTGTCAATCTTCTGCTAATGTAAACAGGTCTCGTTTTCCAGTGCCTGTTTATGGAGAGATCAGATCACTGCCGTAGCTTGGAATGTATAAGAAATATTGATCCTGCCAGCTGCCTATGTGTTCATTTAAGTGATTGAATTAGGGGAACATGCCATTCAAAATTGTAAAAGAAGCCATGAAATGTAAACTGAGGACGCACACCGCCAGCCTGGGGTGTCTGTTTTTCTTACCAGCCATTGCTTTAGTGCACTAATCCTACCCCTGCTAAACAGGCAACTATCCTGTTTTTCCTCTGCATAGATATTTTAACATAATTTGGTAACAATTCGCTGACATTTTCACATTTTATTTGCTTGCTGTATCATATTTTAATCATTGTATTTCTTCAACAGATGTAGCAATTGCTCTTTTAGAGGTCATCTATCTATATATCAATCTATCTATCTATCTATCTGATTATAATTTCAGGAAACAAGTGCATCTAATCAGAGAGCTGCTAATGCTGTCCAGTTCACATTGAACCTGTGCTAAAGTCAGAAAGTACACTATATTACCAAAAGTATTGGGACACATTCCTTTACATGCACATTAACTTTAATGGCATCCAGTCTTTGTCCGTAGGGTTCAATATTGAGTTGGCCCACTCTTTGCAGCTATAACAGCTTCAACTGTTCTGGGAAGGCTGTCCAGAATGGGAATGTTTGACCATTCTTCCAGAAGCGCATTTGTGAGGTCAGGCACTGGTGTTGGATGAGAAGGCCTAGCTTGCAATACCTGCTCTATTTCATCCAAAAGATGTTTTATTGGGTTAAGGTCGGGACTCTGTGCAGGCCAGTCAAGTTTCTTCACCCCAAACTCACTCATCCATTTGGTGTAGGGGGGATTATGGTGTGGGTTTGTTTTTCAGGGGTTGGGCTTGGCCTCTTAGTTACAGAGAAATGAACTCCTAAAGCGTCAGCATACCAATTCCTGAAAGAATGCTCCGACATCCTGGCTCCTACGATAACACATCTTGTAAATCAGTCGTTCAAAGAAGGGATGGTTCCGACCGCCCTCAAGCAAGGCATAATCAAACCCCTGCTAAAGAAACCCAACCTCGACCCCAAAGACCCCAACAACCGCAGACCGATAACATGCCTGAACACCATCGCCAAAATCATGGAGAAAGCAGTAGTACAACAGCTACAACTCCACCTGGACACACACAAACTCTTAGACCCACTGCAATCAGGCTTCCGCCCAGGCCGTGGCACAGAAACGGCACTTCTCAAAATATGGAAGCAGCAGATGACGGAGAATCATGTCTCCTGGTACTTCTGGACCTCAGTGCAGCATTTGACACAGTCGACCACAATACTCTGCTCATATGCCTCAAAGAAGTAGCAGGAGTTAAAGATGCCGATCTACCATGGTTCGCCTCCTTCTTAGGTAATCGCTCTCAGACAGTGAAACTAGGAGCCTGCACTTCTGAAACTCAGGAAATTTTGTATGGAGTCCCTCAAGGATCACCCCTGTCACCCGTGCTCTTCAACATTTACATCCGCCCTCGCCTCAAAATCATCAGGACAACGGACCTATGTTTCCACTCATATATGCAGATGGCACTCAACTCTACTTTCGCATCACCGGACAAAACGATCAATACCAAGAACTAGAAAAATGCCTCACATTGATAGATGATTGGAAGACCACAAGCTCCCTTAAACTCAATGGATCTAAAACAGAGCTTCTTCTCCTCAACCCAAACAGAAATATAAAAACCAAGACCCCTTGGACACCACCCGCCATCCTTGGACAGACCATCTCCCCAAGCACCAAAGCCAAAAGTCTCGGAGTCATCTTCGACTCAGAGATGTCAATGGATGCTCAAATAGGATCAGTAGTCAGTGACTCTCACCATCTTCTCCGTCTGCTACGTAGACTCATCCCCTTCATTCCAGAAAAAGAGAAAGCAGTAGTAGTTGGAACAATCATCAATTCCCGACTCGACTATGCAAACTCCCTCTACAAAGGATTACCCAAATACCAGATTGCACGCCTACAAGTCATCCAAAACACGTCAGCAAGACTAGTCACTGGAAAAAACCTGGGAATCCATCTCCCCAGCCCTAAGGACCCTTCATTGGCTAACCGTTAATGATCGGATCACTTTCAAGACCCTCTGCCTCACCCACAAATGCACACAAGGAAACGCTCCTCAATACCTATGTGAGAAAATAAAACACTACACCCCCATTCGCAGCCTCCGATCAACTAGCCAAAACCTCCTCCTCATCCCTAAATCTTGCTACAAATTCAGGGGAGAACGAAGATTCGCAGTCCAAGTACCCCAGCTATGGAGCGCTCTACCCACTGATATCCGCATGGAAGAAAACCATCGGGCCTTCAGGAAAAACTCAAGACCCACCTCTTCTAACAAGCTGGAGCATAGGACAGATCAAGCACCTTGAGGCGATTCAGTTTGCAGTTGCAGCGCTATACAAGTCTTTCATTCATTCATTCAAGATATTTTGGACAATTTCATGCTCCCAACTTTGTGGGAACAGTTTGGGTATGGCCCCTTCCTGTTCTAATATGACTGAGCACCAGTGCACAAAGTCCTGTACAGAGTCCTGACCTCAACCTGATAGAACACCTTTGGGATGAATTAGAGCTGAGACCGTGAGTCAGGCCTTCTCGTGCACATCAGTGCCTGACCTCACAAATCCGCTTCTGGAAGAATGGTCAAACATTCCCATAGACACACTCCTAAACCTTGTGGACAGTCTTCCCAGAAGCTGTTATAGCTGCAAAGGGCAGGCCAACTCAATATTGAACCCTACGAACAAAGACTGGGATGCCATTAAAGTTCATGTGCGTGTAAAGGCAGGTGTCCCAATACTTTTGGTAATATTGTGTATACGTGATTCTGCACAGAACTGCCACCCTGTAGCAGTAAATCTGATATAGGGCGGTCGGTAAGTAACTATAAAACATGAGATCAAACATAAACACTTTCAAATTTTATGCAATCGGGCAGGGCCTTGCAATACTTGATTGAAGGTAAATCTAAAGGAAATTGAATAAGAAAATTGTATAATGCATGGCCAGATGTACTCTGAACAATTTAAAAGTAAATGTGGAGGGCTAAAGTAGGGATAAAGACTGCATACAATGCAGAATCCAAGCCATTCTTCTCCTTAACATTACATTAAAGGGAACAAAAATTCATGTTTGGAGTTTTCTGATAAGAGCACGTAAAAATGTATGGAGCATTTTTTAAAATATTTTTTACATCAGTCGGCACTGTAGGTTCCTCCATCCACACTGTTTAGTGTGGATGGGAAATCAAATGTTTTCTTTTGTTTAGTGTGTAAGGTGTATGGCCAGGTTTAGTTAGAGTTTGCCATGCTGGTGAATCTTTATCACACCTTGGTACACAGCTGAAAAACAGATGACAAAAAAAACCTGACAGATGTTCTATCCCTCTCCATTGTACCTTAAAATCTGTCATCTTAATTGTACAGAACGGGGCACAGGCTGGATAGTCATAGACCTTGGGTTATAGGATGGTACCTTCAAGTGAGTGTTTGTTTTTTTTCTTTTGCTATTTGTGCCCCTGTTGAAGAATCTTACACTTACCACCTATGATGGTGAGGGCCTAAAGCTGGCCTTAGACTTTTACCCAGTTCCTTGTCAACATCCTTCATTGAAAAATCTAAGTAGCCAAGCGGAATATTGTCAGCCAAAAAGTGGCTGCATCCAGTCAATACAATAGCTACAGTGGGAGATTTGTCCATCCGCGTTGGATAGCAAGAATGGAGGGATCCATATGATTTTTTTCATTAGCCACAGTGCAGGCTGACAAAAAGAAAACTATCAGTGAATGGCCAAATGTAATCCTTCCCCATGCCATCCAAAATTGGAAAGTGTTGGCTGGAGTTGGGCTTTAAACATTCACTTCACTCATGTTTGGCCTCCCTAACAACGACCAACACATATATGCGCATTAAAAGGGTGGGCTTTTTTGCCCACGCGCTGCACATATGCGTCACTGGGCAGCCTGTGCTTATGTGTTGAGCGCACGCTCACTGAACGCTTTCAGCACAAAGACAGCTCTTGGTCCGAGCTAAAGATTGGTAAGCCATTGGGACCGGCTATTGATCATAAGACCACTGTTACAGTGCACCCTTGGCATTCAGAACTATATAAAGGGATGCCAAGGCAGCCAGAAAGGGGTTTAAGTGTACCTAAAGTCAGTATGTTTTTTTATTTTTGCTAAAATAAATTAATAGCAGAAAGAAATCCACCGCATTTCGGGGGCTAAACACAGTGCTCATTCATCAAGGCCTTAGAATTCTGCTTGTGCTTAGGATACCAAATAAAACTGCACTGTAATTTACTGCTTTAAAGGTTCCAGGAGGGCAGTCAGTGAATGCACCAAAGGACCCGTTTTATGTGTGTTCTTTGGTACCTGCTCCCCTGAGTCCACAATCCAGGGGTCCAGGGGGAGTGTGTTTGGCCCCTAAAACGCATTGGCTCTATTCAGCTATGAATCCATTTTATCAGTAAATTACTCTGGACTCTTGGACGTTTGGTGAGCTCATTGGATTGCGTGTGTGTGGATTCACAATTCTGGGTCCTTTCTCTTTTTCCTGAGGGTGGTCCCTGTTTTGTGGAGGGCTGGCAAACCCGAGCCAGTGTGCCCAGTGATAATTTCAGTGACCCTAGAAAATTAGGTCTAGCTCCCTGTTTGTTCTTGTGTTTGGACTATATGCAGTCCCTTGGCATTCACCATGTGACCCCTGTGGGTAGTACTTTGTATTCTGCTGCTTAAAGGCAAAATATTCTTTAGATTGGCTTCTGGTGATAAAATGGTGTAGTTTGATTTTTTCACACCATTTTACTTTTGTTCTGTCCATCTCTTTTCTGTTTGTATGTTTTTTTGCACTTCAAGGACTTTGCTGGGGGTAGTTGTGGTGGGGTGGTAGAGCAATGATGGTAGTGCCATTTTTAGGTAGGCTGTAGGGAGCTTTGATTTGTTAAGGGACTATAATAGCATTGATCTCTAGCACTCTCATGTAATGCGTCTCCGATCTATGACTGTCTCCTGAATCCTGTCCCCAGTCTTCTACAGCTCCTGTATGATGTTCGCTGTCCCTGATCAGATCCTGTAGTGTGTCTGAAGTCTCTTGCATGCTGGTAGTCTCTGACAATCTCCTGCTGCCCCTTTTATCCAGTACATTTACCACTACTGAGTTAGATCTACTTTTAGTTTTTTTTGCCCTCTGTGTCCCTACTGGTGGGGGGGGGGTTAACCTTCACTATTTGTTCTGGTGATCATTGTAAGTCTGTAGGAACACTAGTGACAGTTAACAGAAAAGAGTAACAACTGTCTAGGGCTTTTTTACCCGGGTGTTTTCTGGTCATACAATGCCCAGATCAGCTTATTTCTGCAGTGACTACAACCATTTTTTTTCTGAATAAATGCGGATGGGAGCTTTCACAACATGAACTTTCCTTGTTCATTGACCTTAAGTGATTATTACCATAAAGATTGGTGATCTAAGGTCTTTAATACAGTGAGCCTGGTGGTAGAGACACTTGGTAAATGTCTCAAGTGGATTTATATATATAAAATGTGAGAAAAATTGCGCAAGGGAAAAACTATATATAGGTGAGCAGCCAATACTCCACTAGACACAAAGTGAAATGATAAAAAAAAAAAAATAAGTGTAGCGCTTAAGGCAGTGAATGAATAGACAAATGTTGAGTAAACTAAACCATATGTGAAATGGATAACAGAAAATAACCCAACATATTAGTCCATTTTGATGGAAAAAAATGCCAAAATTTGTTTTTGTAATAAGCTAAACCACGTGCAAATACACAACATATTAGTCCATCTTTGTAAGAATCATCAACTGAAGTGAATGAATATCAACACAAGTGCATAGGTGAAAATGGTGAATCTTGAAAGTGCTTGATCATGGAGTAAAGTAAGGTTGTCTCGCGAATGAGGTGGACGCATGTACCCCACAGTACATGGGTCAAACAGGCAGGGTGAGGACTCTGCCCCAATGGAGTATGAAGCAGTAAAGTTGGAGGTGGACCTCGAGGATGGATGATGGATAGTCCCACTTTCAAACAAACGAACTTCGAAGCATCTGGTAAACGTTAAACCATTCCAGCAGCATTTGACATGAAAAACAAATGGATCCACATTGTGTGATACCGTAAGGTCATTTATTTAAAAAAAGAGTGGTTCACACTTACAGATTTGTAGATAAAAACAAGCTTGTTCATTTGATAGGTAAAAAATTATTGCCACGAACGTCACCCAACACTCCACGCCTTGCTCTCACGGTTGCCTGTTGATAAGTTGAAGTACGGAAGTGACGTAGAGCTCTCCACATCTCACACTCAATCTCCTATCAATGAATGAAAGGCGGAAACATCACAGATATGCTCAGCAATGCCATTTGAGTCTCATTGGTCTATATCATAAGTTTAGGAGGGCAGATACACATAATGTCAACCGCTCACCACACAGTGAACCATAAATGTACAATGTTCAACCCAGCGATCCGCTGCACATTTGCCCCCATGAATTAAACATGGGAACAAATATAACGGGGCGAAAGGCTAAGAGGATGATAATCTCTGAATATAAAAATATGTTTAAAATTAAACAATTAGCTAGAGTGTACCAAAAGACATTTATCAATGAATGGGTCATTGGACTTGGAAGGTAAATATAGAATAGTGTAAATACATAGCAGCATTGGATGTAATTGAATACAGATGAAATGTTCATATATGGTCAAATGGTCATGAAAAATAAAATGAATCATGATAAATGAAATTAAAATTAAAATGAAAAACCTTAAAGCAAAATCTGATAAAGTGAGAGCATAATGGGTGGACATCAAGCTTTATTGATAAAAGCATTAATGTCCCACTCTACATTCATACCATATGGAAAATATGATTTGATTTCATATATCCAATACGTTTCAAGTTTGGACACCCCGCGTTTAGCTGAACCTCCCCTCCATGGAGAGATAAACCGGTCGATTGCTAGAAACTGAGTACCAGTTGGGTCCTTATGATTAAAACGTGCATAGTGTTTAACAACACTGTGTTTCTTTTTTCCCAATCTTATATTGTAAACCCTGATTGAAAAACTGCATGTGGTCCTCCCCACGTAGTGTTTCCCACATGGGCAAGTGATCAGATACACGACGTGATAAATGGTTTGATGGGATAAGATCTATGAGTAACATTTGATATAAAGGAGGTAGTTTTTCTTTCTCTCTAGTGTATTATGGAGACATGGAAAGTAGCCCTTCAGATCATGAAAAAACATAGGTCGAGAAGGGGGATTAATAATATTGGGAGCAATCTGCATTTGGAGTTATGGAGCATCCCTGTAGATTACATCAGCCTTATCTGGTAATGACTGCCCTATACTACACACCAATTGGGACATAGCCTACCTAGAACAGTATATATCGGAACAGATGGTTCCCATGAGCCTTCGTTGGGACGTCAACCCCCAAAAAGACGATTCACACTTAGAATTATGGTTTAAGTCTTTTAATGAAGCCGGTACCAACTATTTGAACTTTTTAGTAGACAGAAAAAGGGATAAGTTACGGTCACTGCATGTTGAGATTAAGGTGTTTAAAGACAAGTTATTGCCATTAAAAAATTGCTCCGAATATACTTCGCTCTCTTCTGGGATAAAAAAATACCTGGAAAAAGAGCGTGAACAAAAGATAAAGAAGAAGTATATAAGGGATATAGGAGATTATAAATCGGGGTTAGGTTTTAGTTGGCAAAAATCTGAGGAGTTGGAGGTAATGGACACTAATAATACTGGTGCCCCACCCCCCAACATGACTCAGGTTCAATATAGAACTCCATTCACAATGGAAGGGCCCAAGAGGTACTTGGAAAGATGGTTCCCAACCCAGTCCAAGACCCCAATTACATGATAATAGATCATTTGGACATCAGAACAACTATGTTAGACCACCCCCTAAATCTCCCTCCAAGTCTTATTACCTGTATCAAGAAAGAGATAGACCTTTCCAGGAGTCCAAGCAAGGTTTTGACAGATGACTGGAACAATTCTACCATTAAGAAAGTTATCCGGTCTCCACCCATAATCGCTTTTCCCCCTTGAGAAATGTAATTCATTATCCAGGTTCCTATCAATATAGTGAGAGAGACCAAGATTATTATGAACACTCACCCTACAATTACAATCTTGATAACACAAATTCAACAAATCATTGGGGTTTTCACAGGGAAGGGCAAAATCAGACCAAAAAAAGACGTCCCGAACAAGGCGAGGTACCAGAGGCGGGTGGAGAATTAAAAGGAAAAAGAAAAAGAACTTAGCAGAGTCAGGAATTTTTAACCTCAATAAAGCTGTGCTTACTGAGGAAGAAACCACTGTTTTGGATAAAGGTCTGAAATATGTTCCACCTAAGCTATATATATATACGCAAGTTGAATGTTCAAAGATACATACTGGCCAATCTAGTGGCTAATCACAATGTTTTGATTAATCCGGGACCCATTCATTCGGGTTTATGTAATCCTTCTTTGTTTAGTCCCCCAGTCCCGGCTTCCCAGTCTATCAACATCTTCAAGGATCTTGTCCATGGTGACTTAGATGCATTGACAATTAAGAAACCTCACAATAATCCATCTGTCAAAGCTGGGTTTAAACAACTATGTGAAAGAAAAGAGTTAGTAGTACGCCCAGCAGATAACGGTGGTGCCATCGACATTTTAGATAAATGCGATTATGAAATGATCGCAAAACATACAGTCCATTACCCTCTGACCCTACTAATCATTTCAAAAAAGATTTAAGGATCATCGTTAAACGAGGTTTCCTCAATTTGATTCTAAACAAAAAAGAGTATGGCTTCCTAGTTCCATTATCTCCCCGCATACCCACTATCTATTATCTTCCAAAGATACATAAACATGCCACAAAACCCCCTGTACGTCCCATCATCAGTGGGATAGATTCAGGCACTTCCAGAATAGGCAGATACATAGATTTTTTTCTACAGCCTCTGGTCAAACAGGTACCCTCTTATTTCAAGGACACCAAAGACACCATCCAATTGCTGTCCAATATTGAGTTTCCTGAAGGTTGCCCGATGTTTATGGCTGACGTGGCATCTTTGTACATGTTTATCTCACATCAACTTGGATTTGAAGCAGCTCAATATTATCTATTACAAGATACACTTCTTCCCCCTAGCCAGAAATCATTTATCATGGAATTGTTGTCCTTAGCCACAAGCCACAATTATTTTTGGTTTAATGGCCTATTTTATTTTCAAGAGAAGGGTTTGGCTATCGGGGCTAAGTTTGCCCCCAGTTTGGCCAATTTATTTATGGCCAAGTGGGAGGAGGATGCCGTCTATGCCCACAAGAGATATGAGTTAGTTCTCTGGGCATGTTATATAGACGATATCCTCCTCCTGTGGAATGGCAGTTTGGAGTCCCTGGCATCATATATGGCCACTCTTAATAATGATAGAGGTATTGTGTTAACATTTGAAGCCAGCCTCACAGAAATTAATTTTCTGGATTTGGACATCAAAGTAGTGGGTAACCAACTACAACAGATAGGAACTCGTATATTCCTGTCGACAGCTGTCACCATCTGAACCGGTTACGTTCAGTCCCACGGAGCCAGCTTTTAGGACTGCGACGCAATTGTACCAATGTTCAAGGTTTTGAGACACAGGCAGCCTTGGTAAGGGATGAATTCCTTGAAAAAGGTTACCTCCTATGTGATCTTGACCAAGAAATACATAGAGTAAGAAATTTGGACAGAGGAGAATTGTTTCACAACCATCCCCAGTCTAAAATCAATAGGCAATCAAGGGATTTTAAACGGTCACTCTTCACGTCCTTCTCCATTCAACATCGAGAAATTAAACACATCTTCAGTAAACACTGGAGGTTACTGAAGAATGACCATATTATTGGGCCGTTGTTACCAGATAAGGCTGATGTAATCTACAGGGGGGCTCCATCACTCCAAATGCAGATTGCTCCCAATATTATTAATCCCCCTTCTCGACCTATGTTTTTTTATGCTCTGAAGGGCTACTTTCCATGTAAAAAATGTAACGTCTGTCTCCATAATACACTTGGGAAAAAGAAAACTACCTTCTTTATATCAAATGTTACTCATAGATCTTATCCCATCAAACCATTTATCACGTGTGCCACTACCCACGTCGTGTATCTGATCACTTGCCCATGTGGAAAACACTACGTGGGGAGGACCACGTAGCATATGTCCAATATAAGATTGGGAAAAAAGAAACACAGCGTTGTTAAATACTATGCACGTTTTCATCATAAGGACCCAACTGGTACTCAGTTTCTAGCAATAGACCAATTTATCTCTCCATGGAGGGGAGGTTCAGCTAAATGTGGGGTGTCCAAACTTAAAACGTATTGGATATATGAAATCAATTCATATTTTCCATACGGTATGAATGTAGAGTGGGATATCAATGATTTTATCAATGAAGCTTGATGTCCCTCCATTATGCTCTCACTTTATCCGATTTTGCTTTAAGGTTTTTAATTTTAATTTAATTTATCTTGATTCATTTCATTTATCATGACCATTTGACCATATATGAACATTTCATCTGTATTCAAATACATCCAATGCTGCTATGTATTTACACTATTCTATATTTACCTTCCAAGCAGTGTTGCCAACTGCCAGTATTTTTACTGACAGCCAGTAAAAAATGGGCACTTTTCTCCTGCCAGTAAATGCCAGTGAAAGAAAAAGGTTGCCAATAAAAAATATGGCTGTGATGCTTGGCCGAAACCATCCGAGTGCTTGCTATAGTGTGTTCGGACCGTGCCGGCAGTGTGTCACGCCAGAACGGGATCCGGGAGTGGACTGAATTGACTACCTGGCATGGAGAGAGAGGGTCACTGTGACTCTCCAGGCCATAAGGGGATGTGTCATGTTGGTGAGGTGCCATCATCATCTGTGCTTCTGCACACTGCTGTCAGTGTCACTGTGAGAGTCAATTTCATGTGTGTGTGCCGCCCATTCTAATTTCTTGCCCTCTTGATTCCTGTCCCTGAGCTTTTTATTTTCTATATCGAAAATAAAATAAGAAATATGCTTTTGCCTTAATATCTACCTTAAATCACTTTGCTAATTGCATGCTGTAATTGCTTGTAGCCTAAATACTGAAATTTGCAGCTAAAACTGTCATTTAGGTATGCCAGTAAAAACTTGACAGTGCCAGTAAGTTTTGGGTGTCGTGTCAGTAGATTTCAGTCTGGTAGGTTGGCAACACTGCTTCCAAGTCCAATGACCCATTCATTGATAATGTCTTTTGGTACACTCTAGTTAGTTGTTTAATTGTAAACATATTTTTATATTCAGAGATTATTACCCTCTTAGCCTTTCACCCCGTTATTCCGCTGATATCTGTTCCCATGTTTAATTCATGGGGGCAGATTTGCAGCAGATCGCGGGGTTGAACATTGTACGTCTATGGTTCACTGTGTGGTGAGCAGTTGACATTATGTGCATCCGCCCTCCTAAACTTATGATATAGACAAATGAGACTCGAAAGGCATTGCTGAGCATATCTGTGATGTTTCCACCTTTCATAGGAGATTGAGTGTGAGACGTGGATCGCTCTACGTCACTTTCGTACTTCAACTTGTCAACAAGCGACGTGAGAGTGAGGCATGGAGCGCATTGCCTCCCATCCACTCTACGTTGTGGGAAGTGTGGAGCGCATGACGTCAGTTCCACCCTTTATCCAACATTGACGGACCGTGTGAGCGAGGCTTGGAACACACGCTGACACCACTTTGGCCTGTTTATCCAATAACAGCGGACCTTGTTAGTGAGTCGTGGAATGCACGCCAACGCCATCTTGGTCTACTGTGGTAATGGTCCCAGGTGTCCCCTGTGACCAATTTGAAGACAAATCGTTCATTGGTGAGTCTTTCTATAAATACCTAGCGATTGCACACGATATTCACACCCCAGATGATGTCCGTGTGGACGAAACGCATCGGGTGATGTTCGTGGCAATCGCTTTTTACCTATCTAAAGAACAAGCTTGTTTTTATCTACAAATCTGTAAGTGTGAACCCCTCTTTTTTAAAATAAAAGACTTTACGGTATTACACTATGTGGATCCATTTGTTTTTCATGTCTAATGCTGCTGGAATGGTTTAACATTTACCACATGCTTTGGAGTTCGTTCCTTTGAAAGTGGGACTATCCATCATCCATCCTCGAGGTCCACCTCCAACTTCAAGTTGGTTTATGTCAATTAATTTTTTTTAATAATCACATCACGCCCTTAGGGCGTACCCATACGTCCTCAGGTTGAAGTGGTTATACTGGGGTCATGGCTGCAGCGGTATCAAAATTTGCGGCCAACAAAGGGTTTTCCTGTAGAAGTGATCCGATCGGCTCTACAGCCCTCCACCACTCCGTTCCCAGGCTCTCCAGTGTAATTGGGAAGCCCAGGACAGCTGCGACCTATGTCACTGGTTGCCAAGAGAGGAAAGGCAATCATCTATACTTGCCCCTCCCTTATGATGTCAGAAACTGGAAGCGACGATGGTTTTGACACGTCCGGTTTCAGGTTGTTGTTTACAAGTAATTACTGGCTTGTAAAGCATCTAATTGAACCAATCTCAGTTTGATCAAGTGCTTTTGAGGGCAGAGAAGAGATCCAGGGTCTAATAGGGTAAAGAGTACCTGTCACTGTCCATATTTGTTATCTATTGTGATAGCAATAAAGTTGAAAAATTCAAAATAATTTAAAGAAACAGTTTAACAAAAATAAATGTAAATAAAATAAATAATAAAAATGAAAAAAATATAATAAAAGTGCACCTGCCCACCTATGCTCACAAACAAATGCGAACGCATACTTAGGTCAGGCACGCATATGTAAACGGTGATTACACCACAAATGTAAGGTATCGCCACAAATGCCAGAGTGAGAGCAATAATTCTAGGGCCAGACTTTCTGTTTAACTCTAAACTGATAACCTGTAAAGGTTTTTAAAGCGTTGCCTAAAGATAATTTAATGTACTGTAGTTTGTTGCGATTTCACAGGAGTGTGCAATTTTAAAGCGTGACATGTTAGGTATCTATTTACTTGGCTTAACATCATCTTTTATACTTTACCAAAATGTGGGTATTATATTGTGTTTGTGTGCACTGAGATTCATTAACCACTTCAATACCAGGCACTTTCACCCCTTGCTGCCCAGGACAACTTTCAGCGATGTCGCACTTTAAATGACAATTGCGCGGTCATGTAACACTGAACCCAAACTAACTTTTTATAATTTTCTTCCCACAAATAGAGCTTTCTTTTGGTGGTATTTGATCACCTCTGGGGTTTTGCTAAACAAACTAAAAAAGACCAAAATTATTGAAAAAAAAAAAGTTTTTCTTTGTTTCTGTCATAAAATTTAGTTTTCTCCTTCACTGATGGGCACTGATGAGGCAGCACTGATGGGCACTAATGAGTTGGCACTGATGTAGAATTGATGGGCACTGATAGGCAGGACTGATATGCAGCACTGATGGGCACCGATAGGCAGCACTGATATGTAGCACTGGTGGGCACTCATAGGCGGCACTGATGGGCACTGACAGGTGGCACTGATGGGCACTGACAGGCGGCACTGATAGGCACTGACCGGCGGCACTGATGGGCACTGATTGGCATTAACAGATGGCACTGATGGACACTAATAGATAGCACTGATGGGCAGCACTGATGATGAGGTACTGACAGGGGTTACTGCTGGGCACTGATTGGCACTGTGGTGGGCTCTGATTGGCACTGAGGTGGACACAGAGATTTTTTTGAGGGGGCACTGACTGGCAGCTGTTGGGCACTGATTGGCATGTGATGGGCACATCTGATGGGGGCTGTGCTGATTATGTGCTGATTATGAGCACAGACCGGAACTTTCTGGTTCACGCGATGGTCAGCTGTGATTGGTCACAACTGATCGTGGTAAGAAGCCTCTGTCAGAGGCTTTTTGTCATGATTGGAGATGCGGGCGCGTGCTGGTGTGTTATCCTGCTGGATGTCATATGACGCCCAGTCAGGATAACAGAACCAATTACCGACTGTCAATCTGCTATAGGCTGGGCGGGAAGTGGTTAAACTGTATTTTTCCCTGAAAATTTGCATTTGATAAATGGCTGTACAAATATCGTGTGACATGAAAAAGTTGCAACAACCACCGTTTTATTCTCCAGGGCCTCTACTTTCAGAAAATATATAATGTTTGGGGGTTCTAAGTAATATTATAGCACAAAATGCAGGTTTTTACATGTATGTGAGAAGTGTCTGAACGTGGCCCAGTTTTGCTGGTTAAAGTGGGAGTAAATGTCCATGCATGAATTTTAATAATAAAATAATAAGGCCTACCTATAGGTACTGTAAACATCTCCTAATTTATTTTCCGCCTGGATAGATTTATAAATAGAAGTTGGACCTGTGTCTTTATTCTTCCTAATAAACCATGTGAGTTTTTTGAGTTGGGTGCTGTGCCGTGACAAGGTCATCTAGAGCCCGGGGGGAACATGCCAAACTGTGCCCAACCCCCCCCCCCCCCCCCAAGACCAAGAAGATGTATGAGCATTATGTGTCAGAAAAAAATTCCCTCCCCAAAAAATTTAACACGAATCTGCATCCTTTTTTAATAAAAAAATATATATTTATTGGGTAAATCATAAAATACACATCAAGGGTTATTCATACACCAAAGTTGCATAGGAAATGACATTTAGTATAAACATGTTAAGCATTTGCACAGGTAGTATGAATGCAACAGAGCCACATATACCCAAAATGTCTTAATGAGATCAAAGATAAGCCCCAGAACTCTGGGCAGGTAAAACCTTCTCCAACAGAGAGGAAAAAAAAAAACAGTCATATATAAATCGTTATCACCTGAATGTCCTAGCACAAAACCCACTTAGGCCTATCCCTGGAAAATTCTGTTTCCCACCAACTGGCGAGGGGCCAGTCCCGTAACATCTAGCCATGGTTGCCACAATAAAATTTGCGGGAGACATTTCTATGTTGGTATGACAATTTCTCACATATAAGTGTGTTATTTACTTGTTCCACCCACTGCCCCCTGGTGGGTACCTGAGGAGTAATCCAATACCATGCAATCAACTTACAGGCAGCATATAATAAGCGTAAAGCAGTAGTGTGTGCACTAAGGGGTAAGGGAATCCTCCTCCAATGCACCCAACAGACAAACCATTGGATCCCTTGGAATCTTCAACAAAAACACTTGTGATATCCTATCCAAAACCTTGGTCCAGTAACAGAGCGTGTGGAGAAGATAACCATGATCCCGCTCACGTTTTGTACATAGGGAGAGTGTTTCTATTCCCCCACATCTGTAACTGTAGGCCCTATGTAATTAATATAGATGGGACAGCTTCTGGGAGGCTGACACTGAAACCAAGGGGGCAGAAGACAAACCGTCTCACCATGGATGGGACCCAAATCTCTCTACCAGCTTCCCCTGCATGGCAATGCAGAGGCATCTTGATTGGCACTAAGGAGAGAAGCTTCTAGATATCATCCCCTTTTTGTCTTTGGCCAAGAAAACCTCCTGAACTATAGGATGATCATTAAGCTGTAACCTTGAAAACTGGGACTGTGAATGTCTTAACTCCAAATACCTATAAAACTGGTTTTGAGGAAGTGCAAACTCTGCTTGTAGGTCCATGAAGGATTTAAAAATCTGACCGTAATTTTACCATATTGGAGTATGAGACAGGAAGCCCCGTATCCCCAGAGTAGTTTTAACATAGGGCCTTAGCATGTGTAAACCCAGCCTCTAGATAAAATAGGGCAGGCTGATCTGCATCTTGTGGAGGGAAAAGGGCACAAATAGGGTCCTAATGGGTACATATGTCTCCTAGCTGTTGTAATTGGGAGGCAAGGTAGTAGGCCCTAGAATGAGGGACAGCCAATCCACCCTGGTCCTTACCAAGTTGCAAGGTCGTTAAACTAATATGAGCTATTTTTTTACACCAGATTAGCTCTCTAAATTGGGAATCTATACGAATAAACCACTTCCTAGGTATCTATATGGGATAATTGTTAAATATATAATGTAACTGAGAGGTCCAAACCATTTTAAGGTGGTTGACCCTCCCAACCACTGTCAACGACAATTTGCACCAAGTGGCACATTTAGTGCTGAATTTGCTTAACAGTGGGAGTAGGTTCAATTCTATGTATTTGGTGGGGTCAGCAGTAACCTGGATGCCCAAATAACAGAAGGAAGGATTTGTACCGACCGTGCACACGCCGGAGGAGGAGCACTCAGCCCATCCAACGGCATGAGCTCAGATTTATCCCAGTTTATGGTAAAACTGGATAGGGCACCAAATGTTTCAATGAGGGACATAATAGCTTGTAGGGATCCCTGAGTGTCCCCAAGATATAGCAGGGTATCATCAGCATAAAGTGAGATAGTGTCAACCCCTGTATTTCTTTGGAATCCCATTATATTAAGCGACTGACGTACCCTGGCTGCCAGGAATTCTAGGACGAGGGCAAACAGCAAGGGTGACAATGGCCACCCCTGCCGCATACCCCTGTGGAGCACAAAAGACTCAGACAGTTCACCATTCACTCTAATCCTAGCAGAGGGGCGTACATAAAGTATTTCAACCCATCTAATGAATTTCTTTTCCAGACCCATTTTCTCCAAAACAGCCCACAGGTAAGGCCACTCGACACTGTGGAAGGCCTTAGCTGTGTCTAAGGAGAAAATTGCTCGGTTGCCAGGGTTGTCCACCGGTAATTATAGATTTAAAAATAGCCTCCTAATATTCTGGACCGTAAATCTAGTAGAGATAAATCCCGACTGATCCCTATGAACCAGTGTGTGAACGACCGACCTAGACGCGAGTGCCCTGGCCAAAATCTTGAAATCTGCCGTAAGGAGCGAAATGTGTCTATATGAATCAGGCAGGAGAGCATCCTTTCCAGCTTTCAGTATCACCACAATTTCTGCTTCATTCACAGACATGGGTAGTACCCCTGACAATCTGCATGCTTACTTCCTAAGCATTTGCCCACTTATAGCCTTCATTGGGGTTTACCACAATGTTTATATACTTACCTGGTAACCCGTGTATTGAAACACCTCAGCATTTCCCTTCCTAGGCACCATCAAATGAGTTGAAAACTCCCTTCCACAGTAGCCCAAGAGCGAGTGCAAATGTTTGACCCACCAGGAAGTGTAACGTACATGCAGCAGCTGGGTAGCGGGGAAGTGACGGACCATCAGAAAAAAAAAAATGCTTCTTTTTTTTTTTTTTTATAAAATCGAATATATTATTTCACAAATAAAGTATTAATAATACATATAATAAGAATTATTTATGAAATTAAATACTGTAGATAAAAATAAAGATAGTGACCTTCTTTGTAAAAGTTAACCTGTGAGGACAAGTATATGGAAGCAGCCACTGTTGACTTGACAATGAACTAGCACTGTACAATGCAAATGAAATGATAAATTATTCACATAATGTTTAACTTCTTTTTTTCTAGATTTAGGTAATCCTATTACAAACCTATCAATAGAGATTGAGGCAGCTGAAGGTACACTATATTGTCAAAAGTATTTAGAAGTTTGCCTTTACACGCACATGAATTTTAATGGCATCCCAGTCTAATGCCCCGTACACACGGTCGGATTTTCCGACGGAAAATGTCCAATGGACCATGTTGTCGGAAATTCCGACCACGTGTGGGCTCCATCGGACTTTTTCCGTCGGAAAAAAGTTTGAGATCCTGCTCTTAAATTTTCCGACAACAAAGTCCTATCAGACTTTTTCCGATCGTGTGTAGCGAATTCCGACGAACAAAGTGCCACGCATGCTCAGATGACATTACAAGACCAAAGCTATTGGCTACTAGCCTCTACGTAGTCCCGTCGTCACCACGTTCAGAATGATCGGATTTTCCGACAACTTTGTCCGACCATGTGTATGCCACAACAGTGTCGGACAAAATCCGTCTGAAAAAAACAGTGTGTACGGGGCATTAGGGTCCATAGGGTTCCATTATTGAGTTGGCCCACCCTTTGCAGCTATTCAGCTCTTCTGGGAAGGCTGTCAACAAGGTTTAGGAGTGTGTCTATGGGAATGTTTGACCATTCTTCCCGAAGCGCATTTGTGAGGTCAGGCACTGATGTGGATGAGAAGGCCTGGCTTGCAGTCTCTGCTCTAATTCATCCCAAAGGTGTTCTATCGGGTTGAGGCCAGTCAAGTTCCTCCACCCCAAACTCGCTCATCCATGTCTTTATGGACCTTGCTTGAGTCCTGACTCCCAGAAGAGTTGAAGCTGTTAAAGCTGCAAAATGTGGGCAAAGTCAATATTAAACCATACAGACTAAGACTAATATGCCATTAAATTTCATGTGCGTGTAAAGGCAGGCGTCGCAATACTTTTGACAATATAATGTATAGTGTGAAAGCAGTCTCATTCATTTCAATTGGGATGCAGGGGGTCGCTGCTCGCAATTTGACAGCCTTGTGGGTGCAGATCCACAGCCCCAAAAGCACACTGTCCACGTTTGGGGCCGTGCACCCCCACTCCTCAAATTGGGAGCAGCAACTGTATCCTTGCAGTTGCTGCATCCCAATTGACAAGAATTGGTCTGCCTGCACAGAGATGCATAGAACATCTATGCACCCCTTTGCAGGCAAACAGGGCCCTTGCACAGGTGAACACTATACTACACCCATGTGAACGAGACCTAACAGTCAAGCTTGGCTACGCAACATGATCCTTCCCAGCCTACCTGACAGGCAGCCCTGCTGTCTAGTAGGAAGTCCAGTAGGCAATGGGCAGCACAGTGGCTATGTGATAAACACTTCTGCCTGGCAGCACTAGGGTTGTAGGTTCAAATCCCAACCACGGCACTACCTGCTTGGAGTCTGCATGTTCTCACTGTGCCTGTGTGGGCTTCTACCAAGTACTCCAGTTTACTCTTGCACTCCAAAGACATGCTGGTAGGTTAATTGGCTCCGTAGTATATGTATATGTGAATGTGAGTTAGGGACCTTAGATTGTAAGCTCTGTGAGGGCAGGGACCGATGTGAATGTACAATATATTTACATTCTGGAAACAATGCTGGACTTTCTAATAAGAAAGCCTAATACTGTATGGCATCTTGATGGCAGCCTGTGTGTTCCTGTCTACAGCTGGCCATAGATGGATCCCCTTCTTTTTTTTTCAATAAGCCTGTGGGCAGATCGAAAAAAATCCAATGGAGTTTCCCATCCACACAAGCGAGGTAGATGAAGGAATCCTCCCCATATGCCATTGTATTCTGACAGCGGGGACTCTCTGCTGTCAGAATACACCGATCGCTGATAGAGAAAATTTTTACAACAAGCATGTGCTGATATCTTTAACAACCATTACATTTATTAAAAAGTATAGGGGCAGCATAGTGGCTGAGCGGTTAACACTTCCATCTAGAAGCACTAGGGTCATCGGTTCAAATCCCAACTATGACATTACCTGCCTGGAATTTGCATGTTCTCCCAGTGCCTGCATGGGTTTCCTCCATGTACTTTGGTTTCTTCCCACACTCCAAAGCTGGAAGGCTCCTGTCTATAATGGCCCTGTTATGTGTATGAATGTGAGTTAGGGACCTTAGATTGTAAGCTCCTTGAGGGCAGGGACTGATGTGAATGTATAATATATGTAAAGCGCTGCATAAATTGATGGCATATATAAATATATAAAGTCTTGGGAGGCAGGAAGTGATAAAGCCAAGTTGTGTTATTTCTCTAAAAATTGAGAATTGCATATACTGTTACTTCAGCTGTCTATATCTCTGGATCTGCTGCGTGATGAATTCTCTGAAAGTAACCTCTGTTGCAGCATTCTTCATCACATGACCAGCTAGAGCGGCCCGCGATTAGGAGAGGTTTACTTTAAATACCGGTAGTTTCTGTAAAAAATTTGCATCCCTCCTCCCAACCCCGTAAAGCCATCTCTCGCAATGAGTGTCAGCTAGATGTAAAACAAAATACTATCGTATGCTGTTGCCTTTAATCATGTAATTGCAGAGTGACATTTAACACTAAGGCTTCGTGTTACCTCTCCACCTTAATGAAGAGCGGAGGGTTCGCTATGTCGTACCCCTCCTCCCCCCGATTGGCCAGCCTACCACGCAAAGAGCACTTTAACTACACCGAAGTTTGGCCAGGCTTCTACATATTACAGCAGCAACACGAACACACACAATTGAAGTATTTGAAAGCCATAAAATATGCATGGCTATCGGTGACAGCCCCATAAAGTCAGGCAATTAGCTGCGTAATCCGAGAGGCTCGGAGCCCATCGGAAGCCAGCCCGCGGTTCTCTATTAGTTAAATGCATTTTGTAGGTCCTCATTCCATCAAATCAACTAACACTTCCTTTAATTGGCTGATAAATTATACAGCCGCCCGCATTATAATTTAATAAGTCGTAAACATTCCATGGGCCTGCTGTAAAGTCTATATCGCGCTCATTAATTCCTTAATTTCAGCTGATGGAAGGGGAGATGGAACGAGCGTGCTTGTACAGTCAGCCTCGGGCTATGAAATAAGGAAAAAGAATCCAGAGGAGGGGGGGGTCCTTTAAGGATTTTTTTTTTTTTTTTTTAACATCTGTGTTGGAAACTCAATCTGTGGGCTGTCAACAGTAGCAGGTCGCTCCCCCCTCTTCCATCTCCCCATTCAAAGGGTGACTGACAGATACCTACCCGCTCTTGTCAAACTATCTTTAAACATCAAGACAGCCAGTAAACATAGCCCAATGTATATTAAGTCTTGTTCTACCCCCCTCCCTTCCTCAGCGCTCATCTAACACTCCTCCTCCGCCTCCTCTGCCCCCCCACCCTCTCCTCCACTCTCTGTCCCTATGAATTTTTCATGCCGCTGAGCATAAATATTAATTCTAATAGCTCAGTATTGTCGTTATTATTTCTGTTTTGTGACAAACATGCATAAAATATTCAAGACCCTTTTTATTTATAAAAAAAAAAAATTACATTTACACACTTGATTGTTGAAATGATTAGATCTGTCCTGGGGACTTTTTTTTTTTTTTTTGGGAATCCTGTAACCGCTATTAACAGATGAACCGGGCGCAGTTAAACGGAATCGTTATTTTGTAAAACGCTGTTTAGATGGTCTGGTTAAAAAAAAAAAAATGAATTTTTATATTCAGGATTTTCTTCTTTATTTAATTTTCTTGATTATACTTCATTATCCCCCTCCCCCGTTACGCTTCTTCTCTTTGACTTTCAAGCCTTCACCACTTGGTTGGCATGAGTGATCTGTCAGAAAAGAGGCCCTGTATGTGCAGAATAAAATGCCCGCTGGAACTGCTTTGTGTGCACAGTGCAGATAACAGGACCCTTGGGAGAGTAGAAGATCCTGCAGGGAAATCTGAAGACTTTTACAGTATGTTAAGTAACACCCACTTAACAGCAGGAGAAGATAAATCTATAGATACAACGTCATTTTAGGGACCCAAAGTAAAAAAATACCATTAAGCTGAACTCCAGGAATGTTTTTTATTGCATAGCTACATTGGTCCAGCTTGGGAAGGAAGAAGAAAACCCCTAGGAAATGGGACTTTGAAAAGTGACCGAAAACACGTAAATTATAAAAATATGTGGTCCAGTTTGGGAAGGTAAGAATCACTGTAGTAGTCTGTGCTACAACAGTGATAGCCGTGTGCCAAGCTGCTGGCCTACTGCACACTGACCACAGGGGGTCGCTCACTTGGCACTACCGCCATTCACAGAACACCTTGTTTTATTTATTTAATTCTTTAATGAATTTAAGGTGTTCTCTGATTGGATGAGGTGGAAAGGTGAGGCAGTAATGTTACAATCTCCACCTTGTCCAATCAAAGAACACTCTGTGTTCATTCAAAAATTCAAGCCATTCTTTGAGTGGTAGCAGTGCCAAGCAGGTGAGCCCATGTAGTCAGCGGGACCCAGAAGATCGCAGCTATCACTGTAGCAGTGCCGACAACTACAGTGATTCTCTGCTTCCCCAGGGATCCCTCAGATATGAGATATGCATACTTGCATTTGTTTAAGTCAGCGTTTCTCAACTCCAGTCCTCAAGGTGCCCCAACAGGTCATGTTTTCAGGATTTCCCTCAGCTGAAACGGCTGTGGTAATTACTAAGGCAGTGAAACTGATCAAATCACCTGTGCAAAATGGAAAGCCTGAAAACATGACCTGTTGGGGCGCCTTGAGGACTGGAGTTGAGAAACACTGGTTTAAGTAACTAAGCAGTTAGGTCCCGTTCACCCAGTTGCATGCCCAGTGCATCTTTTACTGGCACGTGCTAGCACCCCATTGTTGTCTATTGGGACAACATTGGGTCTATTGGGACGTCTGCAGACGCTGTGTCCCAATATGACATACAAGTGCGTGCGGGTCCCCGAAGGTGAGTTTGGGACCCATGCGTGCCTGCATATCATATTGGGCCACAGCGGCTGTGGACAATGGGATGCTGGTACGGGGATGCACACATCCCTGTGATAGTAAAGTAGGCCCTGCACGGGGCATGAGGCTAATCATATGAACAGGGCCTTAGGATCTATCTTGAATCCAGCTTTCAAAGCAACAGGTTCACCTAAAAGCCCTCTATATGTTTGTGTTCTTGTAAAGTGTTAATATCTTCAGTGATAGCAATCAGTGGATGAATTCCTTTTAATGTATACCTGTTTCCTCATTTCTTCATGCAGACCAAGCTGTCCAGCTTAAGTGACAGTACAGAGGTTGGCACAAACTATAAAGCCAAAAGTGATATTTGGAATTGGGCTTCAATTTGTTTATTACTTATTTAAAGTCCATCCAAAACTAGACATGTGCGCCGTCAATAAATTAGTTTCGTTCCATTCCGTTTTAGCCGTTAATTTCGTATTTCATGTCCGAAATTCAATTTGGATTCGTACGAAATACGAATTTTCGTTAGGTTCGTTAACTTTTCGGAACAATTACGAACGTTCATTATGGTGAATTTAAAAAGCAAAAAATACCTTTCTCAATATGGCAGTCGTCGACTCATTATGAGGGGCTCCCACAATCCCTGTGCTGTGCTGACTTCCTCATGGGGCTGTACCCCTGCTGTGCTCATTATGAGGGGCTCCCACCATCCCTGTGCTGTGCTGACTTCCTCATGGGGCTGTACCATTGCTGTGCTCATTATGAGGGGCTCCCACCATCCCTGTGCTGACTTCCTGGGTTTTTAACTTCATCATAACGAATAATCATAATTATTATGACAATAATAAAACGAT
>CM053033.1:109016751-109056751 GCA_028564925.1 Lithobates sylvaticus
TATATAATTATAAACTATATAAAGAAATACGATTTAAAAACAACACACACTAATAAGATCAGTTAAAGTGTATCTAAACTCCAGAATGAAAATGTAGAATTTTGCAGCTTACCAGTGTAAAGAGGCGGTGACTGCATTTGTTTTCTTTTATTCTGGCTTTCTTCTCAGTTGTCACCTTGTAATTCTGCTGTACCGTACCCAACGTGCCCTACTGTACCTACATAGAATCATTCATTTTCTTAAAGCAGCCACAGCCTGAGGGGAAAAGCATGTTCCTTGCCAACAGCTGCAGAGAAGGACCTTTATTCTCTGTGTGGAAGCAGTGGTCTCTATGCAGAGGTCCATCACACTAGAGATCTCCAATAAGCAGGGAGCAGATTGTAGAGCTATAGGTCTGGCTCAGAATAAAGCCCCTTCTCTGCAGTGTGCTGGCAGGGAACAGGCTTTTCTACTACAGCCCTGGCTGCTTTCTAAAGAAAATGAACTGTGAGGCATTGAACACATTTTGTTTTGATGTACCTGGATTGTATTTAGCTGATTTAAAGTGATATCAATTGGGCCTTAATTTAAAAAAAAAAAAGAGTGCTTGGCTTCATGCACATGACACTACAGGGACTGTACAGTGTGCAGAGCCTACGACCCGCACACAGCCACCCACTGAGATCAATTAGAAGAAGCAGCTGCATGCAGTTATGTATAGAAGGTTGTGTACCGCACCCACAAGGGTATATGCTACAAACACAGATACTCGGCATTCACAGCAAATGTCCGTGCAGGTGCTTTGTGCAACCCCCAGTTCATTCCTGCATATAGCCGCATTGTCTAATTCATCTCAATTGGTGGCTGTATGAGGCAGCTGCGGGTCCCAGGATAGTGACTACGCATTTGTAGTACCTTGGATGATGAGCATAATTCGTTCCAGAAGAATGCTTGTTATCCAAAGCACTCATATATCAAAGCGAGTTTCCCCATAGGAATCAATGGAAAACTCAGATAATTAGTTCCAGTGTCACTGCTAGTGTATGCAGTACCTCATGTGGCCAGAGGTGGGGGGTGCCGGAGACACTCGGGAACCTAGTGCCTACTAGTGTCACCGTTGCCCCCGCACTCTGGCCACATGTGGTACTGCACACCCATGAGTCCTGCTCATCTTACAAGACGAGTCAGGTTAAAAAAAAAAAAATTGCTCGTATTTTGAAACGCTCGTGAACCACGTTGCTTGCAATCCGAGGTTTTACTGTATATATAATACATGTACATAGGAGCAAGTATGTTTGCTCATTACATATGCAGACACTGCTTTATGTTTATTAGTGCTGCACAATGGCTGCACCGTATTCCTCTTTTTTTTTTAGAGTCCATTAGTCTGCACTAATCTGTTTCAAATAAGCAGACAATTTATGTGGCATATCCTATGATCTCAGCAGTTGTTCTGCATTCATAAAGTCCTGCAGTATAAAGCAGGTAAAAATGTAAAACCCCATCAACATTTTCAGGTCATGTTCGCAATACTTAGAATAATGTATCCTCTTTAAAAAGAAATCATAATTGGACCCAGCTTAATGAAATGGGCTAACTTAATACCTGACCAAGAGGAATAAACCAGTATCGTCCCTCAGAGTCCCACGCCACTCGGTTGGTCATATTAAATATGTAACACAGCTTCCCCCTGGACAGAAGGTCGCTCATACTGTCAGGATGGTACTGTAAGATAATTATAGTTGAAATCTTTTAACCATAACTTGTTGCTATACCAGCATGTTCTGACAGATCTTAGTTCTTTATCTCATTAATATACATAGACTGGTGTGGGTTCTCATGAATGTTCAATAACAGACACAGATAATTGTTATGTCGTCTTACTTGTATACTTGTATATTCAGCATTCTTTAAATAAAAAGTTTAAAAAAAAGAAAAAGAAAAAGAAATCATTTGGAGACATAAAAGTCCATGTTGTATATTTGTGCAGGTATCACAGCCTCTACAAGCCAGCCCCGAGAGTAGAGGTACACAATCGTCTTCAGCGGGACCCCAAGGACGCAGAGGAGACTGTTCAGGCGAGGTTAGACATGTATCATGCTAATGCAGAGGAGCTGGAGGAATTTTATCAAGATGTCATTCATGTTAACGCTGATCAAGACCCATACACCGTCTTTGAGTTCATTGAGAGCTGCATTGTCAACCCCCTTCCCAAGAGCCTCCCTGGGGACCCTCCATCTCCCTAATCACTGGCAGCATATACAGCGCTCCCTATTACCTTAAATTAGCTCGTACTGATCCAGAAGGTGTGTTTTCATTCCACCTAAGGCTGCCAAGTCTCTGCACTTACCAAGTTCAGCAGTGTCATTGGGGAACACCTACCTAAAATATAAACTGACAGTGTTCAGTTAGATACATTTAAATGACAATAAAATTATTTATTTGATCGGTTTCAGTGTTTGATTTATTTTCAGTTTCTTGTTTTTTTTATTTCTTTAGACCACAAAATCATTGCCTTTTTCAAGGGTTAATTTATCAAAGTGTCTGAAAAAGATTTTAAGTTGGTTGAATATTGAGCAAATTTCCACTGGTTCCTAATGAACTGATCGAAATTCTCAACTCACTTTAGTAGACTGTGACCATCGCTGTGTGGCCTATTTACTACACATCAGTCAGGTCCCACTTACTCGGTACCAATCTTCCTTGAGGATCCATCTTAACACGGCACGATCTTGTATACCAGCTTTCAGAAAAAGAACCGAATCCCCAGCATTGACCTTCTGTTTCGCCAAGCTCAATGAACCTGGACAAATGGAAGACTTGACTGTGTCACTTTACCATTGGCAAGAAAAGTTTAGGGATACCTGGTGGCCTTCAACTGCTTTACACGCACATCGGAATACCAGGATATGCTAACTCCTTTAAAAACTGATAGGGATCACTGCGATACAATTTTCCGTGAGGGGAAGCTTCATCTTAGCTGCTGTAACAGATGTTTTGGGCCGCCCTTTGGGAGTAAAGCCTCTTTTTGAGTTAAATAACTTTTTATTCAAAGGATGTTCAAGGTACAGACAATACCAATGGGAAAAAAAAGAACATGGGAACATAGTTTGGCCCACTCTCCTCTACTGCACCCTTTCTAATCTCTTTACTCTTTTTAGACCATTCCTTACCCTTCTATTCTCATCCCCCCTGCCATATCTACTTTTTTTTCTCCCCATCACCCCCTCTTTTTGGCCCCTAGAAAGGTTTCAGTTAGATTTATACTGGTTCCCCCAGTGTCCCATTTACCCCATTCTTATTGAATATTAATTTGACAGTACTGTATAAGAAATCACTCGGACACATGATTCCAGATGATACGATTTTCTTTCCTGCAACCAATGAAATTCCTCCTGCGAAGCTAATGTGTTCTCCTGGCGGGGAAGGGGCGTGGGAATCGGTCCCTGCTGGGAAAATAGCTATTATTGCTAGTGGCTATAGCCGCTGGAAAAATTTGCATGTACAAATCTGACATGCTGGTTGTACCCAAGTTGATCGATGGATCTACTTGGGTACAATCGGACTGCCCTTGGAGAGATTGAATTTCAGCCAGTCCCTGATAAACCGGACGAGATTCGAACCATCTATGGCTTGCTTTAGAATCCTCTTAAAGGTCCCGGCAAGAAGAGATTATTTGTATATATGCATGATCTTTTTTATAAGTGTTCTATGACATTGTCACTATAACTTTACTTATGTCAAAAATCACCCCAGCTGTGTCTGAGGGGCTTTACTTTACCTCTATTGTTTGTCAGTGCTCTGTCCTAAATAAAGAAATTCTACCAGTAGATGGTTCTATTGGCACCACTCACATACTTCAACTGAAAGATGGAAAAAGCAGGGTGGAAAATTTTTGTCTGAACAAAGGCTACTTCCAATAGGATGCACTCGCTGTTCAGGTACTCTGACAGATGCAGGTGCCACAGTCTGAACTAAATACATCTATGGGTGTATTGCCAGCTTTAGTCAGATTCTTCCTTTCATTCTTAAACCATTGTCTTTTAGATACCTCATTAACCTAGGCACATGCTCATGTCATTGTGCAGAATTAAACTTTTTATGAGTTTTGGGTGGTGTGGGGAAGAATTAGAACCCCTTATTGTTACTGTTATCAGAATGCTGTTTAGAGACTTTTTCCCTCATCTATGACTGTTTCACCAGACAAGAAGTGAGGGAAAACATCCAACACAGGCACCAATAAAAAACTGACAGGGGTCCTAGCCTTCCCTTATTCTACAGCAAAATAAATATTGTCCCCCATGCCACTTGTGCTCCCTTGTGAAGCTAAGGTCCCCAACCTCCTGATGGTGACAGTAGGGATTCACTCTTAAATGATGGTTATTTGTACAGTCCAAATAGGGCAATTATGTCCCCATAGACCTGTGGGCCGCACCATCATTATATTAGTTTGCAGGCTGCAAGTCAGAAAGGGTCAGTGTGGATGTCAGGGGACTAATAAGGGATCCGAAGCACCCCTTTACAATTCCAGCTGGTAATCCATGGTGAATAATCTGCCTCTAAAGCAGACCACCAGGTCAAGTTGCCAGATTGCTTGAGAGAGTCCATCATTGCTGATCACTGATGTTCCCGTACATGGCAGTGTTTTGAGAAGACTACCTTTGGGGTTGTAGCCATGGATTGTAGCCAGGTGTTAACTCTTTATACTTCAACCATGGCCGACCGTTGATGCTGCTAATGACAACTTGGAGGTTTCAGTTATAAAACTGGATCCAAAAAAAAAAATTACACAATGAGTAGATCAGCTGACCATTACCAAACATAATTTAAAGCCAGTGTGACCATTACCGGAATCTCTACTGTAAGAGTAGCTGCTTGCCCAGCCCTGAAATGTATGCACCTTCTGCCCCCACCTCCTGAGTATGCACATTAAAGTATCACTTTACATAACCTAACTATGGAGCTCTGTTATTTAATACTGTTGGGCACATTCTGCAGATGGAAGAAAATATGAGGTTAGGCTGTTTACAGGGCAGCAATTGGCAGCTCCTAAGTCATCCTCAGAAGAAAAAAAGAAAACCAAATAAGGGGGAAAATGTAACTGTTTTGTAGGCAAGTCTATACAATTGTATTAATATAAAATGAGAAATGTAAATTCTTGCATGACCCCATTGTAAAAGAGTTTTTACCCTACCTTGCAATACTACAATACTTGTAGTAATAGACATTGGTAAAGCTTTTGAAATTTGTACAGATAAAATGCTGCTCAAGAATCACGTTATACAGTATGTTACTGGAAGAGCTGCAATAACTGGCAGATGCAGAAGACTGACCTCCAGGGAGCTGCAGCTGGTGGAGTATCTGTGGGTACAGAGAGGGGTCATGGTTATTTGGAGGTATTCATTTTCACTAAATAAACCTGTCAGGAATCAGGATGGGATTCTGGAAGTTGCGACTGCTGACTTGTTTGTAGAAGTTTGTTGCAAGTGCATTGTCTAGGGCTTTCATTCTGATTGTGGCTTCCTCACTGTGTGAAGGAATGGTCACCATCTCCAGTATTGGGAAATGACAGTTTTACAATATATCACTCCTTGAATACCCTGTAGTACAGATTAAGGGATTATTTTTTTAGGACTTTTAACTTCAGCAACTGTGTCGTTGCACTGGAAGCAAGAGATGAGACTATAATAGGTCAGTGCTCAGGACATTAGAGTTAGAGGGGGCACACCAAGGCTTAATATTTACTACGCAATATGTTACAAAGTAGGTTAATAGATTAATGCACTTTTAAAATGGGGTCATGGAAAATTTGAAAATGTTATTTTTTTCCCTCCTCTGTTTACCTCTAAATATTCATAGCTAAATTCAGCAAGAGAGCTACGGAAGGAATTAAGAAGAGGGATGCTCAGAGGAGTCAGAAGACTCTTTGAAATTCAGAAAATATAAAATAATCTTTTCTTTCTTGTTTGGGGTGGAGCAAGAGGGCATCATCATTCAAATGTACCTAAGGCAAAGACGTATACATACAATAAACTAAGATGAAAAAAAAATGGTCAGAATCTGAAGGTTTCAATTATCCTGGGACATGGATGGGGTTAAAGCATTGCTATAATCTGAATCAAATGATAAGAGAGTCTGTAGGTTACTTACCTCTCTAAAGCCTCAGGCCCTCTGACTGTCAACATCCAAACACAGCTGTGAGGAATGGGCCATGTGCCCCATGTCAAAGGGTGACGTTCAGGCAAAACCAGCCAATCAGTAGCTCTGACATTAAAGTGCCAGTCCACCCAAAAGTGAAATTGTAGTTAAAGCAGGAGCCTGATGGGCTGGTCAGTGGCTCATAAAGTTATATTTTCCAGAGAATAAAATAGACGATCCCCAAAGAGATAGAAGAAGCTGTCAGATGAGTAAAACTTCCAGCATTTACCAAAAATTAGAGTATCAGTAATGAGTGGACTGACCGTTTAAAAAGTACTTGACCTGGCGTCCACTGGTGCTGGGTTTGGGTACCGGCAGCCAAAGCGAATCTGAAGCATTTTGTATAAGATATAGAACTGATGGGATGGTATATTAATTAATTAAAATCAGCCAGTTTATAAGGTCTGGACTTGCATAGGCAATTGGATGATACATGTGAACAGTGATCTGCCGGACAGAAATGAAGTGGAATTTGGCACAGAGAGTTCTATGTACCTGATAATAGAGCAGACACTCCATAGCACTCTGCTGAGTTCTCCCGGAGTGAAGGTGCATTTGCTTCATTTATTTTACTGATTAATATTCTGTCTCTTTTCCTGTGTCCGCTCTGTGCAGATCTTCTCCATTATGTTAGTTCCCCTCGAGTGGCTCTGTGGATAATATGAGCCCTCAGAGGGGAGGGTCTGGCTGCCTCTTTAGCTCATTGACATGCATTGAATAGTGCTTCACTCCTAGTCTGGGGTCAGAGGTCATCTCCCATTGGCTTTGTCGCAGGCCGAGCATAAGTAGCGGAAGCGTTAACAGAACATGCTAATACACTTGTACTATTCTCCCTCTGCAGCCATGCGATCAATTGCAATTCATTTAATTACCGCAAACAAAAGCAGCTTCACTTTGCATCAGAAGTTCAGAACCTAAAGGGATGATCCAGTGGATGGTACCACCATACTGACATGTAGAGGATTCTTGTTGCTTTACAAATAATATTTCTTAAATAATACTGACATCGATGATACAAATAAATGTTTGTACACTAAAATAAAACACTAGCAATATCTCTTTGGGAAGCGTACTGCCAACCCCTCCCATACTTATCCGTGCCCATTCATGATTGTGACTGTTGTTGACACGACTGACACTATACATACAAGGGCCTGTGTACACAAGCAATGTTTTGCATGAAAACTGCATTTCTCCACATACAAATCAAGGCAAATGCAAAAACAACTTGAAGCAGCACAAATGTAACATAAATGCACCTAAAAGCATGCTAAATGTGTCCATCTGCAGAAGCCCAGAGGCAGTCCTCATGAAGCTGACTCTTTGGAAATAAACACTTGACAGCAGTTCTAACCCTTCCTACCCAAAAAGGTTCCACTTTATACCACTTAAAGTGATTGTAAAGTCTCAAGGGTTTTTACCTTAATGCATTAAAGCGTTTGTTAACCCCCAAAAAAAAAAAAAAAAAACCTGATCCTGTTTCCTTGAAGCATGTTATACAGCACAGTGCTTGTGCTGTGTCATTTGGCCCCCTGTATACCCTAAAAAACCTGGCTGATCCTGCCTATACTCTCCCCCCTGAAAACAGACCACGATAATTATGGCTGCTAAGCCCCTGTTACTGTGGTCTATTTGATTGATTCCTGTCTGCAGCTCTCCCTGTCTGTGTCCTCTTTCCTCCCCCCCTCCCTGCTCATAGCTGGGCCGCCCCTGCTCCTCTCTTACCTATCATAAATCTTCTTATCCCCTCTGTATTGTTAGAACATCTGTCCCTGTGCCTGTGTAATGTAAAAACTCCACCGATCTGTGGCAGCTCTCTCTCTCCTCTCTCCCCTTTCCCTAACTGACATCAGTGGGACCTGATGTCACCCACTGTAGCTGTGAGCCGAGACAGATGAGAGGAGAGCAATCAGCTGTGTGCCCGGAGCAGGGCTATCGTTACAGATTGGCAGATTTTTTATATTTCACAAGCACAGGGACACATGTTCTTATGATACAGAGGGAATAGGAAGATTATATTACAGTGGCTTAAAAACAACTTTAAGGTAAAAAAAACCTTCTGTGCTGCAGCTCCCCCCCAAACCCCCCTTTTTCTTAACTGAGCCCGATCTGATCCAGCAATGTGCATGAGTGAAGCGGCTCAAGCCACTGTCGCTCTCCTCATTAGACAGATTGATAGCAGCAAGAGTCATTGGCTCCCACTGCTGTCAATCAAATCCTGTGACATGGGGGGGAGGGGAGTCCTGCTGTCTGTGTCAATAGACGCAGCACTGGGACTCTGGAGCGAGCCTGCATGGGTGCCCCCAGTGAAAGCGCCTTTCTGTGGTGGCACCCGATGAAGGGTAGTAGCCAGAAGCACCGGCAGGTAAGAATAGGTGTTGGAAGGCAACATGATTTAATATCATATTTATGGAGTTTCTTCCTGGTTGATACAACCAAGCCTTTGCTTTCTTGGGGGTGGTCTGGAATGTAACAGGTTGCACATCAAAGCTTTGTAGCATATCTGAAAGAAGAGCTCACACCTCCATCAAGGCTGAACAAGGCTTGGCTCCGAACCGCCTGTTGTTATAACGCTATGCAAGCAAACTTGAAAGGGACCATAGCTGACAAGATGATTGATTAATGTCCTGCTACAGAAGATCAAAAGATCAAAGGCATTGAAGATTGACCAGGATACATAGACATGGACAATGCTGCCCCTAGAGGCCAATACAGCAGGAACGACAGTAATATAATATATTGAGGAGGACTGCCCCGATTCGTAAAAAGTCTAGATGGGATGGCAATGGGGTCAGGTATGGATGGTGTATGATTGAAGTATAAAAGGACTGAACGAGTCAGAGAGCTTCCTCTCTCTACCCTTTTCGCTCTTGGCTCAAGTCTGGTGGGTCCCTGAGCCACATGGCTCCCTCTTTTGCTATCCTAAGCCCAGCCGACGAAACAATATCTCGAGGAAAGCATTGTGATAAGTATCTTTGATGTTCTTTTGTCATATACTCTTTATAATTCTCTATAGTATTTCCATGCTAGCATATTCCTATTTTCTTGGGAAATAAACAAGACGTTGTTTTACTAAGCAGTGTATTTGTTTTTATAGCTAACCTTATATCATTGTGCTTATCAGAGTTTTAATAGACTAGCTAACTATGGGAATAGACAAGTTAATACATATATGCAATAAATAGAGGGAATCCGTAACCACCCTTGAATAATATTTATTGTACCAATTTATTTCAATAGGCATTTGTTATTTTTATATAAAAAAACAAACAACAAAAAAACAAAACAAAGCTTTACAATCACTAGTGGCACATTTTAGTGCAAATACTATATACATTTAGGAACAGAACCATCAGTCATGCAGACCACAAAGGGTTTATGAACCAAATAATTTTTTTGTGTATCGACAGGCATCAACCAAGCTCTCTATTAAAGCAGTGTTGAAACAGACTGTGCTACTATACCCTCTTAAGCAATATTTGGACTTGGATTGTACTGCAGGAAGTAGTATATTGCTCTCAAAATGACAAGAAAAAAAAGGGCGATTAACAAAAGGAAGACAGACAGACCATTATAACCCTTAAAAATTTAGGATTTTGCTTTAGAGAAATTGCAAAGAAAGACAGTGTCAGTGAGAACAGTTTCCTACACCATCAAAAGGCACTTGGAAACTGGAGGAAACTCAGGAGGAAGTTGTGTGGCAGACCCAAAGCCACAACAGAATCAGAAGATACATTTCTGAGAGTCTACAGCTTGCGTGACAGGTGGCTCACAGGACAACAGCTTCAAGCACAGCTAAACACTGATGAACATAAGCAAGTCTGTGAAAAGAAGACTTGGAGTTGCAGGTTTGACAGGTCAAGTGGCTGTTAAGAAAGCCACTGCTAAGATGGCAAAAGGAGGCTTGCCTGGGCCATGAAGCACCGGAATTGGACTACTGAAAACTGGAGATAAGGGTCTTATGCACCGATAAATCAAAATTTTAAATCTTCGGTTGATCACACATGGTTTTTGTACACTGTCAAGTGGGTGAAAGGATGGCTCCTCGGTGTGTGACACCAACCGTCAAACATGAGGAAGTTTTTGTTGGTCTGGGGCTTTTTTCTGGATCCAGAGTCACGGACTTACACAGAGTGAGTGGCACCCTGAGCCAAAACTACTACCACAGCATTTTGCAGAACCATGCAATACCCTCTGGAATACGCCTAGTTGGTCAGGGGTTCATCCTACAGCAAGATAATGACCCAACACCTACCTCCAAGGCTGTGTTAGAACTACCTTAGAAAAAAAAGCAAGACGGTAGGCTTGAAATCATGGAATGGCCAGCACAGTCTCCAGACTTAAACCTCATCAAGCTGGTTTGGGAAGAACTTGACAGAAGGGTGAAGACAAAGCAACCTACAAGTGCAACACATTTGTGGGAACTGCAACAGTGTAGGGAAGAACTTTCCGAACAATATTTGATTCCTGTTGTAGAAAGAATGCCACAAGGGTTTTCGGTTGTTGTATCTGCAAAAGGGGGCTACTTTTATGAGTCAACAATTTAGATTAGATTTTGTTAAAGAAAATGATTCCATAATTTCTTCTTTATTTGTTCTATGCTTTATTTTGACAGTACATTGAGACATTAAACTATGTACATTTAAAAAAAAACTGCAAAAATGGGGGTGATCTAAAACTTTTGACCAGTAGCGTACACTATGCCGGGATTGTTTTGCCTCTCATTTCGAGATTTACGTACAGCCGTGGCCAAAAGTTTTGAGAATGACACAAATATTCATTTTCACAGTCTGCTGGACTGGATGGAAATTTGCATATACTCCAGAATGTTATGAAGAGTGATCAGATGATTTGCAATTAATAGCAAAGTCCCTCTTTGCCATGAAAATAAATTCTATCCCACAAAAAACATTTCCACTGCATTTGTGAAGAAGGCTTCAGGGCGCCAAAGAAAGTCTTCCATAAGGCAAAAGTGATTGCCAAGTGCCTTGGGGAAAAAAAAAACTCAAAATTTTGAGTCCATGGCCAGGAAACTCCCCAGACCCTAATCCCATTGAGAACTTGTGGTCAATACTCAAGAGGCGGGTGAACAAAAAAAGCCCAACAAATTCTGACAAACTCCAAGCATTGTATGAGTATGCATTAATGGGCTGCCATCAGGATGTGGCCCAGAAGTTGATTGACAGCATGTTAGGGCGAATTGCAGAGGTCTTGAAAAAGAAGGGTCAACACTGCAAATATTGATTCTGCATAAGCTTAATGTAATTGTCAATAAAAGCCTTTGAAATGCTTGTAATTATACTTCATAGTAACATCTGACAAAAAGATCTAAAAACACTGAAGCAGCAGACTTTGTGAAATTATTATTTGTGTCATTCTCAAAACTTTTAGGCACGGCTGTACATGTGCTATAGCACTATTTATTTATTTGACTGGTTTATATTCTGCTGGATGACTAGGAGTTGCCAGGATTACGGACCAGCCATAAGAATGAATGGAGCCGTGCCAGAATGTTTGTGCTTGTAAAGGTTGTGCAGCACTGGGCAGGCTCGCATAATGAAGAACTCAGGATCAGGTATAAGGGAAAGTATATTCGCGGGTGGACCAAACTGACAAGGGATGAGCCGGAGGGGTAGCAGATTTGTGCTAGGAGGAGGTGATTTTTTTTTGGTGGTGGTGGTGGTGAGGGGTTGGCATTTGTGTTGGGGGATTAGGGAATGAGGGGCAAAGATTTGTCCTGAAAGGAGGGGGAATTTTATGCTTAGGGGGTAAGCATGCCGATTCATGTTAAATTTTGGGGGAGATTTTTGCTAGTAAGGATATTTGTGCTAGGAAGGGATTTTTTCTTTTTGGGGGGGAGAGGGCTTGTACTGGGAGGGGGGATTTGGAGTGGGAGGGTGGGAGACTCTGAGGGGGAAATTGATTGGTAGAAGATTTGTGCTAGGAGAGATGATTTTTTTTGGGGGGGGGGGGGGGATTTCAGCACTGGGATGGATTTGTTCTGGAAGTAGAAGAATTAATGCTTAGTATGTAAGCATGCAGATTTGTGTTAAATTTTTGGGGGGATTTTTGCTAGTAAGGATGACTGGGGTGTATTTGTGCTAGGAGGGAATTATTTTTTTTTGTTGGGGGGGGGGGATTTGTACTGAGAGGGGGATTTGGAGTGGGGGTGGGAGAGGATGTGTGCTTGGAGTGGGAATTTGAGGGGTAGAAAATTTGTGCTAGGAGGGATGATATTGTTGGGGGGGGGGGATTTCAGCAGGGGGATGGATTTGTTCTGGGAAGAGGGGAATTAATGCTTAGTGTGTAAGCATGCAGCTTCGTGTTAAAATTTTTGTGGGCATAACTTTTGCTTTCACACAATGCTCATAAATCTTGGGGGGGGGGGGGGCGCAATTCGGCATGTTCGCCCTGGGCTCTAGATGACCTTGTCCCGGCACTGGGTGGAGGTATAGTTAAAGAATAATTTCATTAAAAGTGAAGCAGTTCTTTAACCATTTCCCACCCGCCGGCCGTCAAATGACGGCTCTCGTTCTGGGTGGACGTCATATGACAGCCCTCCAGAACGACCGCTCTCGTGCACCCATGGGGGCATGCATCGCGGCGATCGATAGTGCAGTGTGTCAGTCTGACACACTGCTACACTGATCTCGGTAAAGAGCCTCTGACGGAGGCTCTATACCACGTGATCAGCTGTGTCCATTCACGGCTGACGCGAGTAGAGGAGAGACGATTCTGCTCTCCTGACAGGGGGGGGGGGTGCTAATTGTTTATCAGCTCAGCCCCCCCCCCCCCCCCCCGGATGCCCACCCAGGACTGCCAGATCACCAGGGATGGCCACCACACTGGACCACCAGGTATGCGACCCTAGACCACTAGGGAAATGCCAATCAGTGCCCAGGCAGCTTCAAATCAGTGACCAGGCAGCTGCCAATCAGTGCCCTTCCCCAATGCCTGCCAGTGCCATCAGTGATGCCTAACAATGCCATCTATCAGTGCCACATATCAGTGCCACGTATAAGTGGGGTTTTTTTTCGGTATGAGATAGATTTTTAATGAAGGGGATAATAAAAGAATGGGGAAAAAAATTTCGAAAGAGCCTCTGACGGTGCCACCCATAAGTACCCATCAGTGCAGCCTTTCAGTGCCCAGTGCCACCCATGAGTGCCCATCAGTGCCGCCTATCAATGCTGCCTATCAGTGCCACCTTATCAGTGCCCGTCAGTGAAGGAGAAAACTTACTTATTTACAAAATTTTATAACAGAAACAAAAGGTGATCAAATACCACCAAAAGAAAGCTATATTTGTGGGAACAAACTGATAAAAATTCTGTTTGGGTACAATGTAGCATGACCGCGCAATTTTCATTTAAACAGCAACAGCGTTGAAAGCTGAAAATTGGCTTGGGTAGGAAGGGGGTGTAAGTGCCCTGTATTGAAGCAGTTAAGGAATGAGTTAATGGGAATTTGTATTCCTGCACGGTCTTTAGTGCCAGTAACAGCAAGCTGAGGGGCCATGAGGTGAGGTGAAAAGCTTTTGGCCTGAGACAAAACTCCATTTTTGCCTTGTAGTAGGCTATGGCCAGCACTACTGCACCTTCTTTGTAAAAGCTGTTCCTTTTCACCTCGAGACCCTTTTGTTCCTCCAATCTAAACCCCCGCAGAAGCCCAGCGTCCCACAAATCAATATATTTATTAACTGCTTCCTAGTGTCCTCTGTGTTTCCGGCTGCGTGCTGATAGCATCAACCGGTCATAGTACTGGAGAAATAGGCAGCAGGCTTTTGTCGGCACACGGCATAAAAAGAACAGAGCTCCACAACGCACAAGGCGCACCACGTATTCTGAGGGATCCGCTGAATCCTCTGCACTGAGGCCTTTTATGTGGTAATGCGGGCTTGAAGTCCTGGTGTAGAAGTTGATTCAGTTGTGGAGAGAAAAGAACCCCTTTTATGTGAGAACTTCACACGGGTCTTTGTTCTTTTGTAGCTGCTGATGTTACACATTCACGTACGTTTGTGTGTGTGGCACAGTTATAGGTTAGTACATGGCATACATCACATATACACAACTAAATAAAGTCTGAAGTGTCGCTTTTCAAGGGGAAAAGACAGATCAAAGGGACTCGCCTTCTTCACCTCTTTTTTGCTAAATCTGGGTTAAGGAACTCTAGGCAAGACATAAAACTTCAGTTTAATCCATATGTATAATCAGTGAACACTTGCTCGAGGTATCGTTTAACTGGGTGTGTGTAGTTAATTGCCCACACCGTTCTCTTTTTATATTAAAGTGGAACGGAAGCCAAAACAACGCTAGAGATACAACATGATCTCTATGCACACTACTGTGCACTCTTGCATAATTTTATTTACGTTTTGCAATTTACAAAACAATAGCTGAACACACAAACAGCAAAGACCTGGTGTTGGCCAAGAGTACAATCACAGGCCAGGAGCTTTACATCCCAAAGTCACGATATGACCACACTAGTCAGATCACTGATACAGTGCCTTGAAAAAGTATTCATACCCCTTGAAATTTTCCAAATTTTTCATGTTACAACCAAAAATGTAAATGTATTTCATTGGGATTTTATGTGATAGACCAACACAAAGTGACACATAATTGTGAAGTGGAAGGAAAATAATGAATGGTTTCCAATTTTTTTTACATAAAAATATGTGAAAATAGTAATACTTTGTAGACCCACCTTTCTCTGCAATTACAGCTGCAAGTCTTTTTGGGGATGACCAGCTTTGCACATCTAGAGAGTGACATTTTTGCCCATTCTTCTTTGCAAAATAGTTCAAGCTCTGTCAGATTGGATGGAGAGCGTCTGTGAACAGCAATTTTCAAGTCTTGCCACAGATTCTCATTTGGATTTAGGTCAGGACTTTGACTGGGCCATTCTAACACATGAATGTGCTTTGATCTAAACGATTTCATTGTAGCTCTGGTTGTATGTTTGGGGTTTTTGTCCTGCTGGAAGGTGAACCTCCACCCCAGTCTCAAGTTTTTTGCAGACTCTAATGCGGCGTACACACGGTTGGAATTTCCGATGGAAACAGTCCGATGGGAGCTTTTCATCAGATTTTCCGACCGTGTGTATGCCCAACGGTCTTTTTCTGTCGGAATTTCCGACGGACTTTGGATTGAGAACCTGTTCTCAATTTTTCAGACGGAAAACCTTTCTATTGGATTTTCCGATCGTGTGTATGCAATTCCGACACGTAAAATTCCGACGCATGCTCGGAAACAATTCGACGCATGCTCGGAAGCATTAAACTTCCCTTCTATAGTGCTGTCAAATGTGTTTTATGCCGCTGTGTTACAGATCGTCGGAATTTGATGTGACCGTGTGTAGGCAAGACAGTTTGAGCGAAATTCCGTCGGAATTCCGACGGGAAAACCATCAGAGCTTTTTCCGACAAGAATTCCGGCATAACAGGTTTTCTTCTTAGATTTCCCTGTATTTGGCTCCATTCATCTTCCCATCAACTCTGACCAGCTTCCTTGTCCCTGCTGAAGAAAAGCATCCCCACAACAAGATGCTGCCACCACATTTCACGGTGGGGTTGGTGTGTTCAGGGTGATGTGCGGTGTTCGTTTTCCACCACACAAAGCGTTTTGCTTTTAGGCCAAAAAGTTTAATTTTGGTCTCATCTGAGCAGAGCACCTTCTTCCACATGTTTGCTGTGTCCACCACATCGCTTTTTGAAAACTGCAAACGGGACTTCTTATGGCTTCCTTTCAACAATGGCTTTCTTCTTGCCACTCTTCCATAAAGGCCAGATTTGTGGAGTGCACGACTAATGCCGCATACACACTAAAATTAAAAAAAGTGCTGCGCAGCACTCTTATTTTTATTTGCAGGGTCATATGGGGTGTGATCAGTGCTAGCAGCTTTCTATACAAGAAGTCAATATAGGTTTATGGTAGCTCGCAAGATTTCTACTGTTTAGCCCCATACACACTAGTAGATGTTCTGCAGATTTTTGTCTTCAGATTTACCAAAACCATATAATATGAGGTAAAACCAATCAGGCAGGCCCTTGCACTACATGGTTTTGGTAAATCTGAACAAAACCTAATAGTGTGCATGGGGTCTAAGGCCACTTTCACACTGAGGCGCTTCTAAACTGCCAGTAAAAACACTGAGCGCTTTTGAAGAGCTTTTCAGGCGCTTTTAATGAGCTTTCCATTCATTTTAATGGGGAGGGGAGTTTTTCACAGCCCTGCCAGCACACTGCCCCAAAGTGTTCATTGATTTTAATAGAAATAAGTTTCCGTGAGCTTTTTAGGCGCTGTTTTTAGCGTGAAAACGCCTGAAAAGCGCCTCAGTGTGAAAGTGGTCTAATAGTTGTCCTGTGGACAGATTCTCCCACCTGAGCGGTGGATCTCTGCAGCTCCTCCAGAGTTACCATGGGCCTCTTGGCTGCTTCTCTGATTAATGCTTTCCTTCCCCCGCCTGTCAGTTTAGGTGGACGGCCATGTCTTGGTAGGTTTGCAGTTGTGCCAGCCTCTTTCCATTTTTGGATGATGGATTGAACAGTGCTCCGTGAGATGATCAAAGCTTGGGATATTTTTTTCTAACCTAACCCTGCTTTAAAACTTCTCCACAACTATATCCCTGACCTGTCGGGTGTGTTCCTTGGCCTTCATGATGCTGTTTGTTCACTAAGGTTCTCTAACAAACCTGAGGACTTCACAGAACAGCTGTATTTATACTGAGATTAAATTACACACAGTTGAACTAATTAGAGGTGACTTCTGAAGGAAATTGGTTTCACAAAATTTTACTTAGGGGTATCAGAGTAAAGGGGGCTGAATATAAATGCCTGCCACACTTTTCAGATATTTATTTGTAAAAAGTTTTGAAAACCATTTATCATTTTCCTTCCACTTCACAATTATGTGCCACTTTGTGTTGGTCTATGACATAAAATCCCAATAAAATACATTTACGTTTTTGGTTGTAACATGACAAAATTTGCAAAATTTCAAGGGGTGTGAATACTTTTTAAAGAGAAGTATCACTTCTTTAAGCCAGCCATACATTATACAATTTTCTTATTCAATTTCCTTTAGATTTACCTTCAACCATGTTGTGCAAGGGTCTGCCTGATTACATACAAATTGAAAGTGTTTAGGTCTGACCTCATATTATATGGTTTTGGTAAATTTAAAAGAAAATTGTATAATGTATGGCCAGCCTTAGCATCACTTTAAGTAGACTTCAACAGTAAAATGAGGAAGGCCTCATATGGATTTTTGTGTATGCCCCTCCCTAGTACTGTGTAAATTAGTTGGTAAACATTCATCCAAAAGCAATCAATGTGTTGTGCATTCAGAGATGGTATTCTGCATACCTTGGTTGTAACGAGTGGTTGAGTTACTGTTGCCTTTCTATCATCTCCAACCAGTCTGCCCATTTTCCTCTGCCATCTACTGTACTTGTGCATTGAAGTGCTATTTTAAATGAATGGCACCATAACACATGGCACAAAATGTCATGCGTTAACATTTTTTTAAGCTGGGGCTTGAGGTCTATTTTTTTTTACACAAAGTCTCTTGCGCAATTCTATATAGAACATAAATATTTTATATACAAAGGATTCCAGGAGCATTATGGGTTAGCTAAAGAGACAGCACTGGAGTGATTTTCTTCTTTCAGATTACATTTCAAATTAATCTATTGAGTTCTGTACTGACAGTTTTTTTTGTACAACAAAAGACATGAAATGGAGACTAAAAGCTCCCCCTGACCATAATAAATAAAGCAAATATATGCAAAACCATTACACATTCCTGTGATGCAGTGCAAAAAAAAATAAACTCTCTGGAGCCCAAAGAAACCAATCAGTTACAGCTGCACACATCTATGAATCTATTAAGGTGATTCCTGCCTTTTTCTTTAGCTGTAAAATACTTCTATCTGCAAAACACCCTGTAAAATGCACCCAGGACTCTTTCTGGAAATACAAATCTTCCTCTTTCAGCCTCACTGGCTGCTATCCAATTAAAAATGGCAGCATTTCATTCTTTCTATGCACACAGCAGAGCTAGCTGCCACAAATGCATGGCAAAATAGTCATAAATCATTAGGTTAACGGATCTCTTATCATGTAAATGCAAACATTAGTTGCAGGCTTGTTGCTGCTTACTCCAAACTGACGTCAATTAGGACTGACTCCAGACTGGATGAAAAGTAGCTACTGTGGCATTAAAACACTGAGCCGGTGCATGCAGTGACTGCTACGACACACAGTGGCGTGATCGAGCCTCGCCATCTGGCCCTCTGGCAGGGCTGTGGACCCTTGTCAAATAAAATGAGGCCTGTCCTGCAAAACTGAGTAACAGTGACAGAACAGGCAGTAATACAAAGCAGAATTCATAGAAAAGCTTATGATTTTCTAACAAATGCTGACCTGACAGAAGCCTGACCAATGGGGTACTACTTTTCTCTTCTTACATAGAAAAATAATACATATTCTGAATGAAGGACTGTATGTAATGTCAATAGCATCAAATCAGAATATTTCTTATTTTTTACTCAGTACTACAGTTATCGTAGGCCCTTCTATACATGAGGATTATTGCTGGTTCATACATACCACTTGTGGATGACCTATTAGCATTTAGGTTCCAAAGGCGTGTCTCCACCCTCTGAATGACTTTGCCTTGGGGCTTTAGGAGAGAGTGTGGCATCGGGAGGCATATCCTATTATCCTAACAGACAAAATAGAATGGGCTGTGGGAGATTCCCAGGGTGTTCAGAGACTACAGCAGATGTGCCTAGGGTGGGGTTACTAGGGACTACCTAGTGTCAAAACCAGAGGGCTATGAGCCACTGGACCATTAGGAACACATCACCAAGTGGGTGATGTGCAGAACACCTTGCCATCAGCAATGTGCACGTGCAAAGCACAGGTCCACTTTAAAAGGAACCTTCCCACTCCTTACAGTATATTACTTATACTGTGAAGAGAAATGGCACCTGGAAGTCTTTGACAAACAGAAATATATCCCTTTCTTTACAGTGGAGAAAGCACATAGGATTCCTGACCCCTACCATGTGGCAACCTAACAGGACCATTTATTCTAAAGCTATTGCACTATAAGAACACAGATAATACCCTTTCCATGGCCCGTACTTTGGAGCCATCGATTTTCTTTATTGCCCTAAGTCTCCTTTTCCCAGACATCTCTGCCGAAGTCAAGAAACAAAGAGCAAAAGTACGCTGGTGTGTAAAAGAGGCTCCACCACCTCCAAATTTCATACACAATGCTGGACCCTGCAAAGTTGAGAAGAGTTGCAGGGAGCAAAACACTTTTTTTTACACTCCCAAAGCAGCCTTCCAGTGGTTAGGCAAATGAGCAACACATGCCTGCCTCCAGGAATGCTTCCTGAATGTCCTCCCAACTATCTATCTAGCTGAACTTTTATAAAACTGAACCTCCACAGTATACTTCCAAGGCGGTGAATTTTTATGAATCACCCTTCTTCAGTGCTTACTCAGTTCTTCAGTGAACTTCAGTGTTCTCACGATTCACATCAATGCACCCCCCAAGTTTGGTCACGTGGGGAACTCTTTCATTTTTATTTTTTTTTGGTTGTGTTCCAACATGGTAGATGTTTCATTTTCTGGCACAATTCTGCCATGTGGTTACCAGTGTTGGTCATCTTACTTTAAAAAAGTAATTAGTTAAGGTAAAAATTACTTCTCCCAAAAAGTAATTGCGCTAGTAACTCAGTTACTACATTGGAAAAGTAATTAGTTACGCAGCAAAGTAACTGACTTTTTTTTTTTATATTCTATACGTGTAACTAAGGGGCGGGTCTAGTATTACTGTAAGCAAGGGGCGCATTTATTATTATTGTTATATATCGTGTAACCAAGGGGCTGCTCTATTATTACTCTAACCAAGGGGCAGATCTGTTATAGCGTGTAAGCAAGTGGCGGGTCTATTATTATTATATCGTGTAAGGGGCGGATGGCTACAGAAGAGGGCGAATGTTAAATTAATGGGCAGAGCTCGATATATAACAATAATAATAAATGCGCCCCTTGGTTACAGTAATACTAGACGCGCCCCTTACTTACAAGATAGACGCCCCTTGCAGAGTAGCATGAGCATCAGGAGCGTGCGGCATCGCCTCGTACAATTACATGTTAACTGCACCTGCGCGGTGTAGAGTTCACTCAGAGCTGTTTAGGGTCGGCAATTTTCGGAAGCTCCTTAGTCCTTCGTACTGCGCAAGCCCTGCGCCTGCGCAGTACAGGGGGTCCTTATCCGGCGGGGGAACTTTTTTGGCAGGACACCGGAATTACACTACTGCCATCTAGTGGCGGTAGATGTAATTGGGGTAACTAAGCCAAAGTAATGGGAACTGAGTTACCATGAGGGGAAAAGTAATCAGTTAGATTACTCGTTACCCTCTAAAGTAACTGCGTTAGATAACTCAGTTTATTTTAACTCAGTTACTTACATCACTGGTGGTTACTCAGAGACTAACTACATATACAAAGTATTTTAACCTATGTTAAAACTAGCCACAGTCACCTGGCAGTCTCCACTCCTTCACCCTGGGACTTTGCCGATTTACCTTAATACGCCAGGAACAGCAGCACTGGAAACCCACTTTTGGGATCTCATGTATGCGAACAGAACTTGACTGTTTCCTCCCCATCGCAATTAGTCATTCCCTTAGCTTTCTGGTCTTACCCAACTCTTTTTGTTGTCCCCTCAAAATAACTCAACACACAGCCATTGCAATTGTTGCTCTACATAAAGATGGCCTAGGCCAGTGATGGCGAACCTTGGCACCTCAGATGTTTTGGAACTACATTTCCCATGATGCTCATGCACTCTGCAATGTAGTTGAGCATCATGGGAAATGTAGTTCCAAAACATCTGGGGTGCCAAGGTTCGCCATCACTGGGCTAGGCTATAAGAAGATTGCCAAGACCCTAAAACAGTTGCAGCAAGGTGGCCAAGACCATACAGCGGTTTAACAGGACAGGATCCACTCAGAACAGTCCTCGCCATGGTCTACCAGCATCATATCCAGTGGTTGTCTTTGGGAAATAGACATAGGACTGCTGCCAGCATTGCTGCAGAGGTTGAAAAAATGTTAAAAAATACCAATTTAAAAAAAAAAAAAAATACAAAACCGTTTTATATTTTGTTACTAAATTTTACAAACAGGTAATTTTTCTACTTCATTGATTCATTGATGTACGCTAATGAGGCTGCACTGATGGGCACCGATAAGGTGACACCGATGAGCACTGATAAGGCAGCACTGGTGGGCACTGGTAGGTGACACTGATAGGCAGCACTGATTGGCACCACTGGTGGGCATTGATAGGTGGCACTGATTGCTGGCACTTACTGTGGGCACTGATTGCTGGCACTGACAGGCGGTACTGGTGGGCACAGATGAGGCGGCTATGCCTCTTCCTCTTCTGGGCCGATCGTCTTTTTTTCTCGTCTCGCTGTCAGCGTGAGAAGAAAAAAACTAAAATAAAAAAAGATTACTGATCTTCTGTTTACATCACGTGATCAGCTGTCATTGGCTGACAGCTGATCACGTGGTAAGGGGCCGGGATCTGTGATTACCCGAGTCTCATTGACTTGGGTGATCACATTGTGCGTACCCTAAACGGGGGGGGCGTGGCAAGCCTGCAAAGGGGAGGACGTCAATAGATGTACTCCCAGCAAAGCAGATCCACGCTGTAGCCGTCATTTGGCTATAGCACGGATCTGAAGCCGTTAATGTAGAAATAAAATAATAAGTCCATGAATTCTTCTGTGATATATTGCCAACGCATAATACCATCATCAAATGCAGTAATCTTTGCAGTTGTACCTGATGTGTGTGGTTAAATTTCCTACTCCCCAGAAGGACATGACCTCTAACTAAAAAGGTCAGAATGAGCTTTGTTTGTGGGTCTTTAACCACTTACAGTCCACCCACAGTTGTTATACGTCAGCTCTTTAAAGTGGAATATCGTTGTTATGGCAGCAGCTAGCTGCCATAACCCCGGTATCCACTTCAGCGGGCGGTCCGCTTTAAGATAAAAAAAGATGCAAATTAACTGCCGATTTAAGAAGAATCAAACGTGAAGCTACCAGAAACCTGTTATCCTCCACAGCTGTCATATTCCAGAACTACAACCTACCTGGAGTGCCCAGAAGTACAAGGTGTTCAGTGCTCAGAGACGTGGCCAAGGTAAGGTAGGCTGAAACGTCAAGACTGGGCCAAGAAATATCTGAACACAGATTTTTCAAAGGTTTTATGGACTGATGAGATGAAAGTGAAGGAGCAGATGGATGGGTCTGTGGCTGGATCAGTAGTGGTACAGAGCTCCACTTCAACCCAGAGGCCAGCAATGTGGAGGTGGGGTACTGGTATGGGCTGGTATTATTAAACCTTTTTCAGGTTAAAGATGGTCCCAAAACTCCCAAACCTACTTCCAGTTTTTAGAAGAGACACTTTCTTCAAGCAGTGGTACAGAAAAAAAAAAAAGTCTGCATCTTTCAAGAAGACCATGATATGTATGCAGGACAATGCTCCATCGCATGCATCAAATTACTCCACTGCGTGGCTAGCCAGTAAAGGCCTTAAAGATGAAAGAATAATGAAATGGCCCCCTTCCTCACCCGACCTAAACCCTAGTGAGAACTTGAGGGCTCTTCGTAAACATGAGATTTATAGTGAAGGAAAACAGTACACACCGCTGAACAATGTCTAGAAAACTGTGGTTGCACAAAAAGTTTGTCAACAGATCAAACTGACAGGCTCCATGAATGGAAGGCTTATGACTTATTGAAAAGAAAGGTGGCTATATAGTGGTCACAAATGTCCGAAATTTTTTTTTGTAAATTTTGAGGTATTCGTTTATTAGTCTCACTTTATTTTCATCCGTTAAACAAGTGAGATGGGAAAAGTTTAGTTTTTCATTTCGTTGCATAATAATTCTGCACTCTTAAGGCTCGTACACACGATACCTAAATCGGAAGTAAAATTTTGTCTGAACAATGTGCCAATTTTCGAATCATTAGTATGGTGCTTTCAACAGCCGATTCTGTTTTTAGTCTGACAAAATCTGGATGTGCAGACTATAAAAGTACGTGAACTCAACATCCGATTTTCGTTTAATTAGTACGGTTTTCGTCCAAAAAATAAATAAATAGCAAGACTACGCATGCTTTGAAACAAAAGAATAGATACAAAACTATTCAACACATAACTGCACTTCTGAAGTTGTATTTGGTCGTACGAGAATTTTCGTATCATGAGTAACCGCTTCACTTTCGACATGAAAAAAAACAAAAAAAAGGTATGAAAGGTCGTCCGAAAATCTTATCGCGTGTACGAGGCATAAGGCTCGGTTCACACTGAGGCGACCTGTCAGGCAACTTACCTGTCGGACAAGTCACGCTCCATTCAGTGTAATGGAACCCCTGTAACTCAAGTCGCTCCAACTTAGAAAAAGGTTCTTGTACTACTTGGGAACGATGTCGGAGCAACTTGCATTGACTTCTATTACAGAAGTCTTTTGCAAGCTGCACTGAAGTTGTGTACAGGTGCGGCTTCAGAATCGGGTGACTTTGAAGGTGCCCCAGTGTGAACTGAGACCAATAGTTGCCCGAAAATTGTGCACACGTAGATGATCTCCTAAGAAAGCCAAAACCTCACTTTTACTTTCCTAAATATTCAGGTTTAAGATTTTGGATTGACCAAGAGAGCACTGTAGTTGTTCAAAATTGAAATGAATCCTCAAAAATAAAAAAACTTGCCTAATTGTGCACCAATAATAGAGGAAAATCCACCACCCTGTGACACGGTTACAAGCGCCTCTTACCAGAGTCAGTGGACCATCATGTTATAAATGGTCTAATTAGGCTCAACACATCAAATCCAAGGACGGCTCCACCACGGTCTCTCATTGTGAAGTATGTAAAACAATCTTTACCTTCATTTCATAAAAAGCGATCCCAAATCCACATTAAGTGGGTGTGAAATAACAGTATAGCAGGCTAATAGCTTTGACAAAGAATGCCAAGTCAGAGTGGGAAACAGCATGCACCAACGGCAATACGCGATGACGTCGTGAACGCGCCACGCCAACATGTTTCATCAAACTGATGTCTTTGAGAGATAGACTGAACCTATTTTATTGTTATTTCACACCCACTTAACCACTTCAGCTTTAGATTTACCCCTTTCATGACCAGCCCATTTTTTGCGACACGGTACTGTGTTACTTTAACTGACAATTGCGTGGTCGTGCAAATAAAAAACAAATGTTCTCTTTTTCATCACAAATAGAGCTTTCTTTTGGTGGTATTTGATCACCTCTGGAATTTTTATTTTTTGCGCTATAAACAAAACAAAAAAAAACAATATTTTTTACTTTTTGCTATAAAACATTCCCAATAAAAAAAATCATCAGTTTGGGCCAATATGTATTCTGCTTCATATTTTTGGTTAAAAAAAGTCCCAATAAGGGTATATCGATTGGATTGCGCAAAAGTTATAGCGTCTAAATGTAGCACCCACATATAGCGTCTAAATGTAGCAATGTGGGTGCTACATTTAGACGCTATAACTTTTGCGCAATCCAATCAATATACCCTTATTGGGACTTTTTTTTAACCAAAAATATGAAGCAGAATACATATTGGCCCAAACTGATGATTTTTTTTATTGGGAATGTTTTATAGCAAAAAATCGTTTTTTTTTGTTTGGTTTATAGCGCAAAAAAGATATGTTCTAATAGGTGGATGTTAGGTGAAATTGCCAGTGCCTTACACTTTCTTTTGTTTAGGCCTGGTTGTTGATTTTGGTTTGGGGGAGAAGTAGAATAGAGGGGGGTGTGACCACCTGTACTTCACCCTGGAAGACCTCCCTTGCTTCTCCAGGGAAATGTTCTGGAGAGGAGGCAGGTCAGGGACTGAAGTGCAGGCAGTGTACTTGGCCCTGGCCCAATCATTAATTTGTATGGACAGGGGCGGGACACACATATATACTGAGGCCACATGCTTCCTGGGGGGAGATGGGAAGAAACCAGGTCCAGAGGAACAGCACAATGTAACCTCAAGGAACAAGCTTGAAGGCCTGAGGGTTCAGAGACCCCAGCGCTGGAGAGCAGGAACCTAACCGGAAGGCCTGAGGGTTCAGAAACCTCACAGTTGGATGGTTCAAGCATACAAACTGATCAAAAAATCCTGGGAGAAGGAACCAGGCATCCCGGCTGGGATGGATCCTTGCACAAGAAAACGGGAAGTAGCTGCAAAGTGGATGGAGTAGACCAGTGATTACCTGGACTTTCCTGAACTGGCCTAGGGAGGACTGCAGGAGGCAAGAAAGACAGGTGAGGCCTGGGACTTCCAGCATTCAATTTACCAAGATGCTTTTCAGAGGGGCATCGGCCAGTTCGCTAAGGGAAAGGGACTTAGCTACTCAGGGGAACCAAGATAAAGAGGCAGCTCATACTTTCCTGCATTACCACTAACACTTTGGACCGCAACAAGAGAATAAAAGTTCACTGTTCAACTGTTTGATCGTGTCTGTTGTGAATCGTGTGGTGGTGGAAGAACAGGGGCAAATCAGCAGTACTGTAGTGAACTACCCAGCAGCTCCCAAGAGAGTAGTGCGCTACATAATCTATGAGATATTTTTCTTTATTTTATTTATACTAGTAATGGTGGTGATCAGGGACTTAGTGGGACTGAAATATTGCGGCAGACAAATTGGACAATTGACACTTTTTGGGGACCAGTGCTAAAAATATGCACGGTCACTGTAAAAAAATTATTCAAGGTATCACCACAGGATGGCACTGTGGATACCAAAATGGTCTAAATATGTGCCACGTCCTTTAAATTAGAGATAAAAATGGAGAATTGGTACGGGACTTTAAAGGCACTGAAGTACACAATGTTAAAATGTAGGTTTATGTTTAATCAATTATAAATTGATTAAAAATTTATAACAAATCAGACAATGATTAAATGTGGCCTCTGAAGCGACAGAGGATAACAAGCAACCTGACATTTACGATATGTTGTTAACCAAATGCTGTGTTCTTGAGGAACACATCTCTCTTTAGAGATCCTCCGCAGCTTCAACTATCATCTAGGAGTCACAAGCTTGTGACTTGCGTTCTTTCTACCCATTTTATGTATTTTTTTTATTAATGTATGCCTAAGCTCCTGAAGAAGGGTGTAATTATATATATATATATATATATATATATATATATATATATATATATATATATATATATAAATAAATAAATAAATAAAACACACACACACACACGTGTAACATGTAGAGCCAAGATACTGCACAACATGACCAACTCCCACCATGACTGCCATTTGTTATTGTAACAAGAACACTGTCATGAATATTCAGGATTCTTTCCTTGGTGCACGAGTTGTGTGCAGTATCAATATCTAAGCAACCCTTAGGACTCACACTTGCTTTGGCTTCAACACACATTAAGGGCTAGTTTACACTTGCTTCAAAACATGGCTTTGGACAGGCTTTATTAAAGCTCTCTGAACGCCAGTCAAAGCTTCTGTCTCTAAATAAAATGGTTAGCTTACAGTGCTGTTTACACCTTGCTTTTACTTCGCTTCAAAAATTATATCCCATGTCGCTTTGTGCTTCAAAGCATCTTCAGAGCCTCCATAGAAGTCTATGGCAAAGCTTGCTTGAAGCCCCACTGAAGCCTCATTGAAGCTCCACCAAAGTCTCATCAAAGCTTCACCGAAGCACCAAGCAAACGCAGGTGTAAAACAGGACTGTAAGCTAACCATTTTATTTAGTGACAGGTTTGACTGGTGTTCAGAGAGCTAACAAAGCGTGTCCGAAGCAAGTGTAAACTAGCCCTTACTTTGCAAAGTTTTTAATTGTCTGATTGTTATTAATTTTTAATCAATTTATAATAAAAATAGTTTTAATTTTAACATTGTGTACTTCAGTGCCTATAAAGTCCAGTACCAATTCTCCACTATTATCTGCACTGTCACTGTACTAATGACACTGTCAGGGAAGTGCTTACTGTGTGTGGGGTGCTTTGACTAGGGGACAGTAAAGATCCATGTTCCTGCTTAGCAGATCAGTAGATTTCCCTCTCAGTCGTTCTACCCGTCTCCCGAACGATCCCTGTGTACATCACATCCGCTGATTGGCGCCTGCTGTGTTCAGAGTTGGAGCAGGTTTCCGGCAGTGTACTAGGTACGTGATCTGGCACAGAGCGGCTGCCCTGCCACAGTATATGTGCGTGGGGCAGTCCGCATGTGATTAATGTGGATTTGGGAATCACTTTTTATAAAATAAAAAAAGGAGAAAGATTTTTTTTTAAACTTCACAATGGGAGTTTATTTTTCATCTGTTGGAGACAGTGGTTGATGAGAGCACTTGTATGCTGTGGTTGAGCCATCCTTGGATTTGATGCGTTGAGCCTAATTAGACCATTTATAACATGATGGTCCACTGAATCTGGTAAGAGGCGCTTGTAACCGTGTCACATGGTGGTGGATTTTCCTCTACTATTGGTGAACTGTATTGCAGTAACTGATGAAAGGTGATCTACATTCAAACTTTGTGGAATGGTTTCTACATGGGTAGAGGGACTTTGTTTTTGTTCTCTTTTTGTACACACTTTGTATGGACAATTTATTTTAGTGCTAGATTATCAATTTTGTAAATTCACATGGTACTTTGATGCAATATTTTCATTTCACATAACTTTTCCCATACTTAGGAACACAGACCTGGAACGAGCTGGCAGATTTGAAAGCCAGTACTCCAAGTTAGCATAACTGCTCCAGGACAGTGGCTTATATGATAATACAGATGTTTGTATTAATTTGCAAGCAATTAGCATTTTCATAAAAAGTTTCATAGTAGGTGAGGTATTTAAAAAAAAAAAAGACACAAGTCCAACCTATGTGTGATTAGTCAGTGAAGTAGTCCGCTTTGAGAGACTCCATATTCTCTCCACAGCTACAATGTTTTTTTTTTTTCCACTGTGTATAGAATGGGTAGGAAGTAAACATTTCTGTCACATTTATTTCTATTTCTGCCTGTGACGGCAGTGGGGAGATTTTCCCTCACTTCCTGTCCCATTGGCATCTGTACAAGAAACAGACATGGACAGCAAAAAAAAAAAAAAAAAAAAAAATCACAGGCAGAAGTTTTATTCCTTCCCCATGCTGCTGGTTATTTTTCTGCGTTCCTGTTGGGAGAAACTTCCTGTCCTTGCAGGAAATTAGAAAAGAAATGTTAACAGGGACACAAACAGCAATAAAAACCTGACAGAGGTTCTAACTTCATCATTCTATCCAAAAGTGAATACATACTGGCTGCGATGGAGCTTTAACCTGCAGCCCAGTTATAATACGGCTCCACACCTGACTATACAGAATGAGCTGATCATTAGTCTTCTGCAGCAAAAGGCTTATGTCAAGCCAAAAGGGAGCAGCACTGTCACAGACTGAGCAGCTGTGAGTCTAGCATTCAAAAGAAGGAAGAAAGAAGACCGAGATAAGAAGATCCAAAAGGTCCTTAACAATGCAAAGGGAGACCACATGTCAATTTTATAGAGTGCACTGCCAGATTAAAAGTACAGATGGCAAAGGATACCATCAGTGCACAGATATATCTATAAGTCACATCGAGGATAGCACTGTAGGTGATACCTTGGTTTAACTCCCGATAACCATCACACCACCCTACTGGCCTTGAGCTGAAAAGGTGTCATACAACCATATAAGGTCTACACTCCTGAAACCGATGTACCAGAGGTTAAATGAAACAATGAGAAGCTGCAATTGCCAAGACCATGTTGTCTGCCAAGGCGAAGCAATATAGCTTTATTACCTGCCATCTTCTTGATTGCCACAGCGTAGATGTGCCAGCAGTAATGTTTCACACTGTACAACAAGAGTTGTAAATTCACATTTCTCTGTTATGAAAAAGTTAAAAGATCATGCCACTAAAAACTGCTATTTCAGCTATGCATGTATTCCTATAATCTGTCCACTTCCCACTGATCCCTGTGCAGAACCCCAGCAGCGAGGACTTTTTACCACAATTCTCAGGTTCAGCCACAGAGGATATTTTAATCCAATCTGGTCCGGTCTGCAGCTCCGGCTCCCCTCTGTAGGTGAGCACTCGACAATGAATAACCAACCAATGCCTGTGCACCAGCTTTAAAAAAAAAAAAAAAAAAAAATTATATACACACATACACACATATTCTGGAAGCTGTGACTTCACCCATAGGCTCCCATGGTCCAACAGTTGTTGGTGCTTCCCCTTCTCCCCTGCAGGAGCAGCTTACCGACACAAGGAAGTTGAAACTGTGGGATCATGTGATCACGCTTGATTGGATTAAAAGTAAGTACACAAAAATTAGAGTTACGCTTACCGGTAACGTCTTTTCCTGTAGTCTGCGCCAACCCATAAATTCTCACTTCCCCTGCCGGATCTCAGTTTTTTTCGAGATAACCTCCGGCCAGCTGGGGAGACACAAGAACACATTAATAACATATTCAATTAACATTGTCAAGCTGCGTTCTGGTCTTACGTAAGACCCCCCAAAAATTACTCGGGTGGGTAACCGTGGCTGTCCTGAAAGACTACAGGAAAAGACATTACCGGTAAGCGTAACTCTAATTTTCCCTAGTCGTCATTCAGGACAGCCACCATGAGAGGATAAGCGAGCACTTACCAGTTAGGGTGGGACTACAGCTTGCAAAACCTTGCGTCCAAAGGCTTGCTCGCCTGCCAACACCAGATCCACTCTATAATGTCTTATGAAAGTGGAATAGCTGGACCATGTTGCAGCCCTGCATATCTGGTCTGGCGTAGCTCCAGCCCTCTCTGCTTGAGAAGTTGCCATAGCTCTTGTTGAGTGTGCCTTGATACCTGAAGGAATCTCCTTCCCTGATAAGGTATATGCTTGGCCAATTGTTGACCTGAGCCACCTGGAGATTGTGCGTCGGGACGCTCTGAAACCCTTTCTGGCCCCAGAAAATAAAATAAACAGTGAGTCTGACTTTCTTATTGATTTGGTCAGCTCAAGGTACTTTAGGATACTTCTCCTTACATCTAAAAAATGAAATTTCAGTTCCCCTTCACCTGAGGGGTTGGGACAAAATGAAGGTAAGACTACCTCCTGGCTTCTGTGGAAACCCGAAGCCACTTTAGGCAAAAAGGCCGGATCAGTTTTAAGCACTATCCGGTCTGGAAAAATTACACAAAACGGGGGTCTAATTGATAGAGCCTCAATTTCACTGACCCTCCTGGCAGTGGTTACCGCCACCAAAAAAAACAGTTTTTAACGTGAGATCCCTTAGCAAACATCCGTCTAAAGGCTCAAAAGGAGGTCCTGTTAAACTTTGCAGGACTAAGGATAGGTCCCACCCGGGGAAGGGTGGGCTTCTGACTGGTCTCTGCCTAGACAGAGCCTTAAAGAACCTGACCACCCAAGGATTGGAGGCCAGAGATTTCTCCAAATAAGCACTAAGTGCTGATACCTGACTCTTAAGAGTGGCTACGGATAACCCCTTGTCCGCCCCACACTGCAGGAATTCCAGCACAGCTATGGAACTCTGCACTGAAAGGGAGCTTGCTACACACCAGTCGTTAAAGCGGAGCCAGACTTTTTTATAGATCCGGCGCGTCTCCTTTTTCCTGCAACTGAGTAGGGTAGAGATTAGTCTTCCTGAAAAACCTTTAGCTTTCAGAATGCCCTCCTCAGTAGCCAGGCTGCCAACTTCCATTGGTGTACTCGGGGGCAAAGGACTGGGCCCTGCGAGAGGAGATCCTCCAGAACTGGAAGGAACAGGGGGGGGGGGGCTCTGCTGCCAGCTGTCTGAGAATCGAAAACCATGCCCTCTTTGGCCAGTATGGGACCACTAGAATCAGAGCCGTGTCTTCTAGCTGAAATTTTCTCAACATCGCTGGTAACAGTACCGGAGGAGGCAAGGCGCAACACGTCCTGAACTGCCAGCTTTGGGTCAGGGCGTCCACTCCCAGAGCTCCCTCTCCCCTGTGGAGAAAAAACAAGGGACTTTCGCGTTGTCTTTTTACGTGAAGAGATCCACATCTGGGGGACCCCATTTCTCGGAAATGAGATTGAAGACCTCCTGGTTGAGGACCCAATCTCCTTCCCTCAGCCTCCTGCAGCTGAGAAAGTCCGCTATTATGTTCCTCTCTCCTCTCAGAAATACTGCTGAGAGAGAGAGAGGATGTTGGACTCGGCCCAGCTTAAGATGTCTATCGCTAGGGCCAGCAGGACCCCACTTCTTGTGCCGCCCTGCTTGTTTATATAGGCTACGGTTGAAGAGTTGTCCGACCATACCTGTATATGCTGTCCCGGAAGAACCTTCCCGAAAAACCTGAGGGCAAGTCCTACTGCCCTCAGTTCTTTCCAGTTGGAAGATCTTTTCAGGTCGTCGCCCTTCCAAGTACCCTGGGTGACCAGGGAACCCAGATGTGCCCCCCAGCCCTTGCCGCTTGCGTCTGTCGTTATTACCTGAGAGACGGGAATAAGCCATAGACGTCCCTGCGACAGGTTCCCCTCTTTCCTCCACCACCAAAAGGGATCTTTTTATTTACTTTTTGACGTGTACTAGGGTGTCTAAATCCCCTTGACTGTTGTCCCATATCTTTAGCACAAAAGTCTGCAGGGGCCGAAAGTGCAGTCCTGCCCACTGCACTGCTGGGAGGGCTGAGTTTAGAAGGCCTAGCGTTGACATCAGAGACCTCTTGGAGACCTGCTGACTGCACTGAAGAGCGGCCACCGCTCTGTCCAGCTTTGTGATCTTTTCTAAAGGAAGAAAGACCCTCAACCGCGTTGAGTCCAGTAGGTATCCCAGGTACGCAATGCGCTGTGTAGGAATGAGGTTGGACTTGTCTAAGTTCAACAACCACCCCAGACCTGTTAGGACCCTCTTTACTAGATCTAGGTCCCTGAGCAGCTGATCTGGGGATCCGGCAAACAGGAGTAGGTCGTCCAGATATGCTATGACTGACACTCCCTGTAACCGCAGGAAAGCCATCGCCTCCGCTAGGATCTTGGTAAAGATGCGGGCGACGAGGACAGCCCGAAGGGCAGCGCTTGAAACTGAAGGTGCACTATTGTACCGTCTAGATCTATTGCCATTTAGAGAAACCTCTGAGAGGCTTCTGCGATGGGGACGTGTAAGTACGCGTCCCTCAGGTCTAAAAAGACCATAAAGCAATCCTGCAGAAGCAGGGCCCTTACCGTGAAGATAGACTCCATGCGGAACCTCTTGTAGGTAATTGACCTGTTTAGGGGCTTTAAATTCAGGATCAACCTGAATTTTCCGGAAGGTTTCATTACCACAAATATGTGGGAATAGAATCCATTCCCCTCTTGGTACTCTGCGCACAACTTCCTGTTGTTCTAGCTCCCTTAGAGCTTCCAACAATGCTTCGGCTTTTGTCCTGCAATTGGAAAGATGCGTGACAAGAAACCTTAGCGGAGGGGGACTTGTGAACTCCAGGTGGTACCCCCTTCTTATGACCCAGAGGATGAACCGGTTGGGGGAAGATCATCTCCCTCTGCGGAAGGAAGGCCCCCAGTCTTCCTCCCACCGGACTTGGGGAGTCATTGATCTTTGCAGGCCTTTTCAGGAGGGGGGAAAAAAAAAAAAAATCGCCCCTCCTCGGCCCCTGCCTCTTTGGCCCCAAGCTTTCTTTTGCCCCTCTGGTTTAGGAGTATCTTTTCGTTTTTGCGGACGAAACTCCTTCGTCTGAGAGGAAAAGACTTCCTGTCCGCCGTTCTGTCTAGGACAGTGTCCAACCCGGGACCGAAGAGGAGGTCACCTGTCAGGGGTACTTAGAGGCGCTATCGCCAGGCCAGGTTTTTAGCCAGAGGGCCCTTCTGGCTGAGTTTGCCAGGGCCGCTGATCTGGCTGACGTGCGGATTGATTCCGCCAAGGCGTCTGCTATATATGCGACACCTCTTAGGATCGTGGGGAAAGATGACAGTATAGTCTCCTTGGCTGTACCAGCCTCAATGTGCTCCTGAATCTGGGACAGCCAATGCTCCAGGTTGCGGGCTACCACCGTAACAGCCATTTCAGGCTTTAGGTTGCCTACAGTAGACTCCCACGTCTTTTTGAGTAAAGAGTCCATTCGCTTGTCCATGACATCGGACAAGGCACCCATATCCTCGAATGCCAGGTCCGTATGTCTAGACACCTGCGAGAAGGCGGCATCCAATTTGGGGTTCTTGTTCCAAATGGCCGTAGGATCCTCTGAGAAGGGGAACCTTCTCTTTAGAGAGCAAGAGAAAAAAGGTCTTCTCTCGGGATCCTGCCACTCCTTCTTAATGGTTTCTACCAGAACATCATGGACTGGGAAAACCTGTCTCTTCTGTTCCTCTAAGCCCTTGTACATTCTGTCATGGAGGGACAGGGGTTTCTTATCCTCCTGTATCTCGAGGGTTGTGGAAAATGGCCCCTAGAAGGTCCTCGACTTCGTCTAGGGACAATTTATACCTGGAAGGCCTTCTGGATTCCCCATCCAGGCCTTCTCCCTCTGACTCCTCCTGAGAGTCAGAGGTGCCACCATCTGGCTGCCTAAGCTCCACCTCGGAAGGGCCCGAGATCTCCTCTGCCATAACTGTGACTGCAGGTCTGTCAGGTGCAGAGCCCTGAGCTTGTGGCGGGGTTGTTTCCTGTGAAATAGGGTTGGTAGGGAGCTGAAACTTTTCAAAAAGGGTCTTAAATGAAGAAAAGGTAGAAGAAAGCTCCTTCACCGAGGCTGCCAAACCAGACTCCTGCTCAGATTCCCTCTCTCTGACCAGGGAGTCTATACAGTCCTTGCAAATGACTCTAGTCCATGATTCCCCCAAAACTTCTCTGCAAGAGGCACACTTCCTCTTAGAGCTATGGGTAGACCTGGTCTTTTCCGCAGCTTTCTGAAATACATGCAGGAAGATAGGCAGAAAACATGTTTAAAAAAAATAAAAAAATAAAATAAAATTTATTTTTTAAAACAGAGGAAGTAGCAGGAAACAACCCTGGAAGTGCACTAGACCCGCTCTATACAACAGGGATCAGAGACACCCCCCCGACCACCCAGGGGGTCTGCTCCCCCCAAGATAGGAACCATACCATGGAGGGGCAATCCTAGATAGAGAGGACCCTTCCCCAGGGTGCTCTTACCTTAGGAAGGCTGGAGGTGGTGTCACTGTGTGCTGTAGCATCAGCCTCAGACATGACTGCAGGTGGCTGCTTCCCAGGGAGTCTCACGCTGCCTGTGTGCGATCCGGACTCTCTCCAGCCCGAGCCCGGCCCTTTATCAGCTCCGTGACTCGGAACCGGAAGTCACGGGTCAAAGGTAACAGGTCCATTTTCCGTCCCCCGTCGACCAGCGCGCTGGTTCCAAAAAAGAAAAATGTGCAGCCTATACCCTTGCATAGGGAAAACGGACTGCTGCCTTGTTTCGCCCCTGTGGACGCGATAAGGGGCCCCCACAACCTGATGCCGCGCTCGACAAGGAAGGGGTGGCTGTATATAAGGTAAGCAATGTTAGTTTAGCCCCCTGGCAACTCTTGCTTTCCTAAGGGATTTGAAAATGGCCACAGTCTCCCTGACCGCTGCTAGCCTGGTTCCTTGCACAGTGTCTCCCCACCGGAGGAAACACTAATAACTGAGGTCCGGCAGGAGAAGTGAGAATTTATGGGCTGGCGCAGTGTTTCCTAGAGGAAGAGGAGGAGACTATCTCTCATGTTGGCTGTCCTAAATGACGACTAGGGAAATTATTTTTACCACAGGGTATGCATGATAGGTAGGAGAGGGATTAGAGTTAGGTTTGTTGTCCACTTTAATATTTATACTGTAGATGCAGCACTGATGTTGTCCAAGTCTATTTTCTCAGCAGCTGCACTCCTCCCCCTGCTCCCACAGATCCTGCCCTGTCTTTACATTAAAGATTAAAAGACAGGATGGGCTGAGCTAGTGAGTCACCACTGGGAGGAGAAAGTGTGAGCTAAGCTGCTGAGCCACTGCTGGGTGGTGAGAGCTGAGCTGCCGAATAACAGCTGGACTGTGGAATCAGGGTGAACGTAGGAGAAAACTAATTGGATGACTGAAGTGAAATTTGAGGCTGAGTTTTTCCATAGTGCCTGCAGCTACATAGGTCAGTACAGACACGTTTTAAAGCTCATTTAAGACTCTTGACCTCCATCTATGAAAGCTAGTTCTTTAGCCTTCTTTGACCTCCATATTTTGACCCAATTACGAGGAAATGACAGACAGAATTCTGATATGTATGCAGGTCAGTGACTCGAGTATTGAAGCATTTTGATAAGCATAGTAGCTAGGCAATTAGCAACTTCAAAAAGGTAAGTTGGGTTTAGGCAACCTACATGAATTCTCAGCGAGTTTAAGCCCCGGACCAATTTGCAGCTAAAGGACCAGGCCCTTTTTTGCGATTCGGCACTGCGTCGCTTTAACTGACAATTGCGCGGTCCTGTGACGTGGCTCCCAAACAAAATTAGCGTCCTTTTTTTTCCCACAAATAGAGCTTTTTTTTTTGGTGGTATTTGATCACCTCTGCGGTTTTTATTTTTTGTGCTATAAACAAAAATAGAGCGACAATTTTGAAATAAAAATGCAATATTTTTTAATTTTTGCTATAATAAATATCCCCCAAAAATATATAAAACAACATTTTTTTCCCCTCAGTTTAGGCCGATACGTATTCTTCTACATATTTTTGGTAAAAAAATTAAAAATTAAACAAAATAAAAAAAAAAAAAAAAAATCGCAATAAGCGTTTTGATTGGTTTGCACAAAAGTTATAGTGTCTACAAAATAGGGGATAGTTTTATGGCATTTTTATTAATAATTTTTTTTTTAATAGTAATGGCGGCGATCAGCGATTTTTATTGTGACTACGACATTATGGCGGACACGGACAATTGACAAGTTTTTGGGACCACTGGCATTAATACAGCGATCAGTGCGATTAAACATGCATTGATTACTGTAAAAATGCCACTGGCAGTGAAAGGGTTAACCACTAGGGGGCAATGTAGGGGTTAAGTGTGACCTATGTTTTTTTTACTGTGGGGGGGCGTGGCTTGGCGTGTGACATCACTGATTGTCTTTCCCTATGACAGGGAACAGACAATCAGTGACAGCCTCACTAGGAAGCACGGGGAGAGGTTTGTTTACACTTACCTCTCCCCGTTCTTCAGCTCTGTGACCCGATCGGGGGAAACCGGCGGCAATCGGGTCCCGCAGCTCAGGACTGGGTCGCGAGTGCACGACCCACAACTGGGCTCTTAAAAGGGCAACGTACCTGTACGCGCTTGTGCCCAGCCATGCCATTTTACCGACGTACATGGGCGTGAGGCGGTCCTGAAGTGGTTAAGAGATGCAAAATAAAAAACACTGAAAAAAGATGTTAGACTTAGATATAATAAACTTGTTTTATTTCACTTTATGACAAAGAAAAAAATAAAATAAAATACAAAAATATAAAATACAAGACACAGGAATATTTACAAGACGGGAGTGCATTGATAAATACAATGAAACATGGCTGCCACAACCAGCTAATCAAATCAGTTCACGACAGCCGCCCCTTCATGAAGTAACACCATTTGCTGTGTGGATCAGTGACATCACCTAGTAAACTGGCACCAATCCTACAATATGGCTACCTGCAACAAGATGACCTTAAGAAAAGGCCAAGTGTTCTTTGGCATCCAACACATGCATCTGCTCAATCGACAGGCTTGTGCGTGTACAGTGGAGGCACTTACTAGTGTAAACCTTCATCATGGTGCATTAAGCATCTCCTCCCAAGGATGTACCTACCTCTTGTTTAAATGAAGGAGTTACCAACAAGTAGCAATATTACCAAGTTACTAAGTGCTATTGTATCACTGTTGTGCAAAGAATGGAAATAATGAAATGTCCTCTTCTCATACAGTCAGGGACTTAGGCAGGCAAAGAAATAAGTTAAATCACGCCTAAAATCATATAACTAATTTCAGAACTCAAAAAAAGTAAGCACATGCAAGCTGCATATTTAAAGCGGAACTAAACCCTACTATACATTTTCAGCCAAGGAGGCTGCCATCTTGGCTTCCGTTTGATCAGCACCTGCCATGGTGCTGCACGTGTGATCAGTTATGACACCAGACATTTGATGGTTTGACAGTTTGGTTGAAAATACAAGCAATGTAACAGTTACATTCCTGGCACATGCCAGGAATGTAACTTTTTTTGAAACTGCCAAATTGATGGGTTTAGTTTCACTTTAAGTGAACCTGTCATATGATAAACTATTTAACACTACTCAACAAGCAAGTCTAATTTTTAGTGAGCCCAGAAGTCCCCAAAACTGGTTATGTTACTTGCAATCTGCAACTTTGCTGGAGTTCTAGCCCACCCCATCTGCCACCCTACAATGTATTGTGTGAAAAAGAAAGGCATTGTGGAATACCCATAGAGAGCAGACCAGAGATCCAACTACAGGACTGTGAGCAGTGGCTCCTGATTGCAATCTTTGCTAAGCCCACGTTCACATTGGGCAATTCAGCATGCGATATGACATGTCAAACTGCATGCCAAATCAGCGGCTATTGCTGAAACTGTATTATTTGAAACCGTTAAATAAATGGGTTTAGTTCTGCTTTACGATTTACTGCTGTTCAGGGCTTCAGAAAAATGGCAGCCTCCAGCAAGAAGAAACAGGAGCAATGGTGGAGGCAATTTAAAGCCCACACTAATTTCGGTAGCATCATTATTAAATGTGGAATGTATGTTATTTGCTAAAGAACATTATTTTTTATCAAGTTGTTATGGGTAAAGTTCCGCTTTAAAGAGGAGCTTCAGTACAACTAAAAAGCAGTTTGACGTTTAAATGAGCAGTTGCTGAAACCATAAAAATGTGCTGTATGTACCTAAACATCCACTAAACCTTATGACAAACTTCAGTACTGGACTGTGAAAACAGACAGGTGTGCCTATTATAGGATTTGAATTTTTGTTTCCGTGTTTGCCCACTCAACAGGTCACAGCCATACAGGTCTGATTCAGGGGGAAAAACAATTCAGGTGCCAAGATTTAAAAAAAAAAAAAAAAAAAAAAAAATTAAAAAAGCGCTACTGTATATCTGTAAAGTCAAAGACAGGGAATTCTCAGGTCCAAGACATGCTTAGGTAATCAGAAGACATGAAACTCCTATTGTGTCATAAGAGATCTCAGCCTCAGAGATTCTAAGGAGGACCAGTCACACAATTCAAATATTTTCATGTATAATTGGGACCTGCAAACCACAGCGACACAATACAAATATTTTTGTAGGTTGTAGCCCTAGTCAGAACTCAAAATCTTGAAAATGGCAAGAATTTTCTGCTAGTGTGTAATGAAAAAATAGACAGGTTAAAAATAACTCCATGAAGCCCTAAAAACAGTGGCCCAGATCATGCCCTTTTTCTAGAAAAATGCCCCATAAGCCTAAATCTATATTTTTCTTAGATAGTTGTTTAACCAGATGGCACAACAAGAAATGCAATTTGTGATTGGCTGCTTGGGTGAGAATTTGAGCTCCTTTTGTAGTATAGCAAACAATGTGGGTTCTATACCATTTGTTACCTAAAGAAAAAGTCAGCACATCCTTCAGGGGTACATCCCAGCTGGTGTGAAGATCCGCGCCTGGTAACAGACGGCAACAATAAAAACCAAAAGGGAGCATTAAAAGACAGGAGAGTCACAAAGTATACAAGGTCCTTTCAGCAATCTCTTAATCCAGTCCAGATCTAGAAAACAACATATAAAAACATCAGTAGGAAAGGGGGTGGCAATGCATCCACTCAAAATACATTATTACATTAAAAAAGGCTTTCAAATATTCTCAGGCTTATTCAATAATAACTACAGCAACCAATCAAAGTTCACACCTTGGTGATCTGACTTCAGCAAAAGTAGTATGTTTTTTTTTTTTTGGGTTACTGCTTTTTAGCTGGACTCTGAATAGTTTTATTGGATAAGCACATTAGTTTAGACCCTTAAAGAGAACCAGTCACAAAAGTGTATTTGTAGTAATCATAACCTCAACACATGAATGGTTTTATAGAGCTGCACATTATGCAGTTTTCCTCTAAATAGTGGATAAATTAGCAAAAAATGTGTTTTTGGTCCACAGTATTATAGACTGGTGTTCATTAACCACTTGACCTGTGGAAGATTTACCCCTCCTTCATGACCAGGCCCACTTTTTGCCTTTTGTCACTGCGATACTTTAACTGACAAATTCCATGGTCATGCAAGGCTGTACCCAATTAAAATGTAGGACATTTTTTCCCCCACAAATAGAGTTTTTCTTTTGCATTATTTTAGGGTTACACCGATAACGGTGTCAATACCAAGCATTTGCGCAAATAAATCGGTAAACGTGCAAATACACCGATATCAGCTCTGCCAGCTGTCAAAGTACAGGAACAGTTCTTGCACCCGATTGGAGGCAGACCCTATTTGGCCCAAATTTTTTACATATGTCTTCTTTCATTACCAAATCGAGGGATATCGGGCAGGAGGCAGTTGACATTTTAAGGGAAGTACAGGCGACTGTACACTCAGTGTGCAGCGCTTTGTTCTACAGCAGTACAGGTGACTTCCTGTCTGCTGCCAGAACAAAATTGGTTTGGCTCAAATGCTTCTCTTATTAATGAATACAAGGCTTCCTCTGATTGGCCAAGGCAGAAATTGTGAAGTCATCCACCCATCTCTGCACCTCAGAG
>CM053033.1:109061751-109091751 GCA_028564925.1 Lithobates sylvaticus
TTGTCTATTCACACACTAAGCACAGCCTGGCCAATGTCCATTCACAGAAGCGCGGATCAGCAGTGAGCCTGCTCAAGTGCCCCCATAGCAAGAGGATCGAGACTGCTCTGTGCAAATCCATTCCACAGCAAGCAGGTAAGTATACCATGTTTATTATTTTAGGTAAAAAAAAAAAAAAAAAAAATCTATAATTATATCTAATCCTTTAGAATCACTTTAACATGTTGAAGAAATGGACATGCAGTAGTTCTGCGCATGTATGGTGTTTTGCAGGCCCACTGAAATAAATGGTAAATTCACACATGCAACATGATTTTAAAACACATCTACAAATCCTGTTCACAAGGTTTTTCCGATTTTTCATAATGAATAAACAAAGGCATAAAAATAAATAAAAGAAAAAAGGTGTTTAGAAAACATGCATAAGGCCCCTTTCACACGGTTCAGGTTCCGCATAAAAAAAAAAAAAAAAAACTGACAGGCGGACCTGAACGGACACTCCATAGACCTCTATGGAGAGTCAGATGTCAGCGGTGACATGTCCGCTGACATCCGACCCGCTCCGATCCAAAAAAGTGCGACGCAGGAAAACCCTATTTTTCCATCTGTCTGCGGATCGGGTGACGACGGACTCTACGGTCCGTCATCATCCGATCCCCCATAGGGGAGAGCGGCGCTCTGACAGGTCTGTCCCCGCACAGAGTGCAGAGACAGATCTGTCATCTTCCTGCTCAGCGGGGGAATCGACGGAGCGATCCCCCGCTGTGCAGAGCGGGCTCCGTACATGGACACGTCCATGTGAAAGAGCCCTAAGTATGGAAGTATTAGGAGCAGTTGGGCATTTTTTTCAACTACTTCTGAACTCTCCTCCATGTTATCTTATCAGTACATGTACACAGGGTCGTTTATAGGCAGTTGCGTTTAGAGGCTTTTTTTGGAACCCCAAAAAAAAATGTGTTCAGAAGCTGAGTTTAGAGGCTTTTTAAACGCCAAATGCGGTAACTCGCATTTAGCCGTGTTCCATTTACAGGCGTTTTTCATTTTTGGCTATTTAAAAAAAAAAAAATAAAAAATAAAAAAAATAATATGTAAAGGCAGCTGAATGGATGTTTTTAGATGCTGGTTTCTAGCTGTCAAGTTAAAATCGTTCAGGAGAGGTTGAACAACGTCCTGTGTACATGAAGCCTTAAAACATTGAGGAGACACAGTTAAATATCAATCTTAAATATCCTGAAGCATTAATGGAGACACCAGCACACAGCATTGTAAAATACAGTTAGAGTGCCATTACCATCTTATTGCCTACAATATTTGTTCTTTCGAACAGCTACAGCCATCAAAAGAATTTCCAGCATCCAACACTTCTGGGTGTCTCAGATGCCTGTGTCTCCCTGCAGCATGCTGTGTCTTCACCTCTGGGCGAGTCATCACCAGCATTTCTCTGCAGAGTAACATATCAGCCAGGGGTGTCACAGGCATCCAGCATACCAGCAAGTAAAAGTAAAGAGTTGGCTGTAGCTCTGCAAGAGATGAAAGACTGTAAAGAAAAGAAAAAAACGCATGCGCACGCACACACACACGCACACAAAGGGCAAAGCTTCTCTAGAAAAGGGCACTTTAAAAAAGGTAACCTTTCATTCTAGCTGTTACCCAGAGGTAAGGTCCCCAACCAGAGTTAGAGGTAGCTATATCCAAAATCCCAGAATGATATTCGCCTCTAGTGTTAAACAGCAGCCTTGGCTGTGAGAGGAAGCAGCCAATGTGTTAAAGGTTACCCTTAAAAGAGATGTCGTCCCCCCCCCCCATAATCATGCTATCCTAAGTGGATGCAGCATCGGTCCAATGCTATATCTGTCCCCCGCCGCCTCTTCACTGAGAGCCGAGGGATCGAACATTGCCGATTGCTCAGTTCTCACAGCTCCCAAGCTGTTGGCTGTCAATCAGCAGCTCTCAGCTTTGCGCCCCCCACGCTCACTGGAGCGCTGAGCTGTGGAGGGGCGGGGAGGGGCCGTCTCAGGCCTTCAGACAGGTATCAGTCCAGGCACCTGGTGGATCCAGACTTTATTGTTGTGATGACGCAGGGGGCCTGGACTGATTCATGTGACATCAGCAGAGAGCGGTTTTCAGTGAATAGCACTCCTGTGACCCATAGGGGAAGCCCAGCCCAACGAGCTCAGGCTGGACTTCTCCTTTAAACAATACAGGACCTGCTGTGTCTTACACAAAAGTGATGCTGTTCCCCCTCCATGTTATCAAACATGGAGAATTAAGTCTTAGGATCTGAAAACGACTACATAAATGCACACACAGTTTGTAAAACCGCATTGCTTTACCGACTCATCAAATGCCCTCTAATTCAGACACTGTCATTTATCTACACCTCTATGGTAGTTAAAGTGATAAAAAAAAAAATATGTTATAGGTACCGGCTTTGTGTAATGGTTTTGCACAGAACAGCCATGTTCCCCCTCTTCTCGGACCCATGCTGGCACTCCTGACCCCCCCCCCCCCCCCGCTGAGTGCTATAGGGGCACTAGTGTGCATGCTCCTGAGTCCATAAGACACACAGAGCAGAGCTTGGACCCACCCCCTCCTCACTGGCTCAATGGCTCCCGCTGAAAAATAAACAAACTGTACAGCAGCAATTTTCAACCTGTTCATGATCTGCGTTAGACCCCATTGAAGACCAGGTTACACTTTCTTACAGGCTGAATATGATACAATGATAATTAACCTGATAGTATATTTTTAAAGTGGTTCTAAAGACTCAAGGTTTTTTACATTCATGCATTCAATGCATGAAGGTAAGGAAACCTTCTCTGTGCAGCATCCCCCCAGCCCCGATACTTACCTGAGCACAATGGAGATCCAGCAATGTGCATGAGCGTCTCGGCTCTCCGGGGACTCTCCCTCCTCATTGGCTGAGACAATCACAGCTAGGGGTGCAACGGATGGTCGCCGATCCGTGATCCGAACGGGTCACCCCGTTCGGATCGGCACACCCCGCAATCCGCGGAGCGCTCCGCGGCCTCAGGAAAGGCCGCGGCTTCGGCCTAGCTCCGGAGCGAAAGCGGCCATCTTGGTACACCCGGCGGCCTTAGGAAAGGCCGCGGCTTCGGCCTAGCTCCGGAGCGGCGGCCATCTTGGTACACCCGGCCACTGTTTACAATGTGATCGCTCCGTCAAATGACGGAGCGATCACTTGTAAACAAACTCTGCATTACACGGCCAATACTCTGCATTACACGGCCAATACTCTGCATTACACCAGCCAATACTCTGCGATACTCTGCATTACACCAGCCAATACTCTGCGATACTCTGCATTACACCAGCCAATACTCTGCGATACCCTGCCAATACTCAGCCATACTCAGACAATATTACCGTGGGGGAGATGACGTGGATATTACAGTGGGGACTATATGGTGGCGGAATTTTCACAGGTTTTTGCAAATTCAATTATTATTTACTGATCCGAAAAATTATCCGATCCGTGACTCTGATCCGATCCGTGAGTTTTTTGATCCGTTGCACCCCTAATCACAGCCAGCGAACCAATGAGAGGGGGGCGGGGCCAAGCTGCAGCTCTGTGTGAATAAACACACAGAGCAGAAGCTTGGGAGTGAACCTGCTTGGGCGCCACCATAGCAAGCGGTTTGCTCTGGAGGCACTTGGCAGGAGGGAGGGACCAGGAGCACTGGTGGGGGACCCCAGAAGAGGAGGATCAGGGCTACTATGTGCAAAATCAATGCATAGAGCAGGTAAGTTTAGAATGTCACTTAAAAAAAAAAAAAAAAAATGCCTTTAATATCACTTTAAAGAGTTTAAAGCAGGGGCAGGCAACCTGGGGCCCTCAAGCTGTTGCAGAACTACAAGTCCCATCATGCTTCTGGGAGTAATTGTAGTTGCCAGCCTTGCAATGCCTCATGGGAAATGTAGTTCCACAACAGCTGGAGGGCTACTGGTTGCCTACCCCTGGTTTAAAAAAAAAAACAAAAAAACAGGAGGAATTTAGATGGTGTCCCTCAAGGTAATTGATCTCAGATATGGGAGCTACTGGTTTGGAGAATTTTGGTCGAAGTCTCTGCATGTTCTCTATGTGATCTCCCTTCCCAATCCATGAAACACACAAGGAGGTTAATTTGTTTCTTACATGATTAGCCCTAGACTATGTTTATATGACTGTGGTGGGGACACTGAAGTTCTCAGCAGGTTCTCATCAGCAGGAAAAGCCAGAGGTGACTGTATGTAAAGAGCTTTGTAGTATGTCACTGCAACATGAATACAGGGAACGTTGGGCAAAAAAGGCAAATGACTGAACAGCAACAATGTAAAAGGGTAGGTGGTGCACCTGGGCTGTCCTGTCATCATCATCCCTGTTAGCCATCAGATAAGCACAGACACCACGGGTCGGAATACTGGTATATTCCGTGATGCCGGTGTGTAGGTAGACTTCTCCCAGAACATGTTTCATGTGTTCCTTGGTCAAATGTGCCTCCACTGCATCAATTTTCTGTTGGATTTCCAAAAGACCTTCATCAGCTGGAGAAGACTCCGGCTCTGCACTGTCTCTTAATGTTTTACCAGAGCCATGCTCATCATGTCTACCCTCATCCTGATCCTTTTCTTCCTCAGAAATGCTGGCCTCCACAGGGGTGTCTTCCTTCCTGGAAACCTTTGATTCTTGGTAAGGTTGTTTCTGCATTGCTTCATAAGTTGCTTTTTTAAAAGACTGGTACCAAATTCTTAGAAGGAAAAGTCGGAACCTCCAAAAGTACAACGGACCTCCATCTGCCTTTTTGTCCAGGACATCAATCAAAAACTGAGGGATGACCTTATCTTTAAGGATCTTCCAGCGCACGATGTCTGTGAGATCCATCTGCCGGAAGAGGTTTTGGCTGGAGCTCTCAAGAAGCTGAGCTGCTGCTTCCTCAAATGTCTTGAGGGACACAAAGTTCACCTGAAAGTTCTTGTTTACTGGATGAATCCCATTGTTCATGCCTTCAGAGGTGATGCAAGCAAGATATGCCCCGAAGGGACTTACAGCAATGCCGTGAGATTTCACTGACCCAAACATATCTGACAGATTAATGAGCTGATGTTCAAACTTTAAAGCAAGGTTTGTGAAAATAGGAATCAACTGCTGAATTTTTCCATCAACAGAACAGGAATAAATGGTCCCATTCTGCCTGTCCACAGACAAAGAAATGATAGGTAAGGAGTGAAGTCCAGTTACATGGGAATTGTGAACATTGAGTCCTGCTTTTGATATTAACAACAAACACCAAAACACATAGCAACCACGGGCAGCAACCACAAGACTGCAGCTGCACTTTTGGTAAGGGTGATAGAGAGCTATACATTTAATACTGTTGACTGGCAAACGATCAACCTCTTGCCAAAGGATCACCGGCTGCCGTAATGTGAAGTAACCTTTGACAGCCTTCAAATTCACTGGGATAATTTTGACAGGTCCCAGACTGCTGCCTACAATCAGTCCACTCATTTTACGATTGCTGTGTTCATACTCCCACCATGCCAAGACGCTTGGTGACTCAACACCAGACACGATGGTGTTGCAGGAAATAATGGAGCTGTGGTTTTTTATGGGGAGCTGAAATTGCCAAATGGCAACATCTCCGTTTTCAAAGAGTACAGCCAACAGAACAGTACCAACATCTCGGCAAGTGTTGTTTTCCATGATCTCCTGGGTAGTGCATATGCTGGACCACTCCATCCGTACGGGGGTCTGCATGCTGTGCCGCCTCTGGTACTCCGGAAAATCGTCCAGTTGTGAATAGGTGCCATTCTCAGTCATGGTGTAGTTGCTCTGAGTTAAACGTTCACCATACATTTCTGTTAGGTCTGCCAGTTGCTTCCACTGCAGTCTGTCAACATTTGCATTAACAGTCAATCGGTTATCCAAAGTAAGAGCAGCTAAAAGGCATCGTCCATTGGCATCACAGCCCACAGGAGACCAGCAGGCATATTTGTATCCTTGCAAGGGTGGCAAACCTTTCCCTTCAGGGTTAAAAACTCTGTCCAGCATAAACTTTTGGCTGACTGTTGGGTCACTTGACCGGGCAAACTTGGCTCTGCACTGCTCCACTTCCTTTGAGGAACCGATCTGCAAGATGAAAGACATTTCAATATCAAGATGAGTGGATTGAACCATTGTCCATGCCAGGAAAAGCAACAGATGTAATGTCCCTTTCCTTAAGGGCGTTAACGGGTGGAAATTTTACCCCGTTCATGACAAGGCCATTTTTTGCTATTCAGCACTGAGCTATTTTAACCGGAAATGGCGGGGTCATGTAACACTGTACAGAAATATAAATTTATATAACTTTTTTTTTTTTCTTTTTGCTAATTTTTATTTCCAAAAATATGTAGAATACATATCAGCCTAAACTGAGGAAAAATTTAGCTTTTTTTTAAAAAAAAAAAATTGGGGCTATTTATTACAGCAAAAAGTACAAAATAGTGTTTTTTTTCAAAATTACGTCAATTTTGTTTTGGTACAGCGTCGCACGACTGCATAATTGTCAGTTAAAGCGACGCAGTGTCGAAATGCAAAAAATGGCCTGGTCATTGAGAAGCCAATTCTTCCGGGGCTGAAGTGGTTAATTGACATTTGACATTGAACACCAGAATTGGCAGGTCTGCCACTGGTGCCCTGTGCTTTTCACAGCTGAGAGCAGGTTCATCCCCAAGTATGAGCTCAGGCGTGTTCGCAACTCCATATGCCCCCCCCGACAGGAAGCTGACACTCCGCAGCGCTAATCACAGGCAGTAAGAAATTTCCCAATCAACGGCTGCTCAGATTGGGAAATGTCTCACTACCTGTGATTAGCGCTGTGGAGTGTCAGCTTCCTGAAGGAGGCATGTGGAGTTGAACACGCCTAAGCTCATCCTTATTGCGCACACGTGACAGACATTGATGGTCTGGGGAGGCATATCCATGGAGGGATGCACAAACCTCTACAGCAGGGATATGCAATTAGCGGACCTCCAGCTGTTGCAGAACTACAAGTCCCATGAGGCATAGCAAGACTGACAGCATGACACCCAGAGGCATGATGGGACTTGTAGTTTTGCAGCAGCTGGAGGTCCGCTAATTGCATATACCTGGTCCACAGGCTAGACAATGGCACCCTGACTGCCATTAGGTAACGGGATGAAATCCTTGGACACATTGTCAGACCCTACACTGGTGCAGAGGGTCCTGGGCTCCTCCTGGTGCATAATAACGACCGGCCTCATGAGGTGATAGTATGCAGTCAGTTCCTGGAGGATGATGAAATTGATATAATTGAATGCCCCCCACGCTCGTCTGACCTAAATCCAACAGAAAACCTCTGGGACGTTATGTGTCGGTCCATCTGAGACCACCATGTTGCACCTCAGTCTGTTCAGGAGCTCAGTGATGCCCTGGTCCAGATCTGGGTGTAAATACCCAAGGACACCCTCCGTCATCTCAGGAGTGTCTCTAGGAGTGTGTCCCCATCCATAAAAGCACGTAGGGGCCATACAAACTACTAAGGACCATTCTGAGTTGCTGCAATATTATTTTAGCAAAATGGACTCGTCTGCGGCATAATTTTTTTACATTGATTTTCGGGGCATTTTTGAATTGTGCCCTCTGTAAGGTGATCATTTGTATTTCCATCAAACAATGTGACATTCTTTCCTTCCTAACACATTACCCCGTCCATATCAGTATAGAGATCCAGCAGGAGATTTTTCCCATTGAGATCTGATGAGTTTTCAGTGTTCCTTCATTTTGTTGAGCCGTGTATATAAAGCGCTGTGTACATTGTCAGCCCCCTATAGGTACATGTAATGGATAACAGAGCCCCCCTATAGGCAGCACCCCTCGGCCTTACCCGGAGGTAGCAGGTCTTGTGTGGGGCGGGCACACAGGTGCGGTGGAGGGTGAGCTCCGGGCCGCTGCCATGGATGTCACACAGCTGCTCCAGGACGGACACATTGCTGCTGGTACACACGGACAGCCGGTGGTCCTCCGACCAGGAGAGCGGCTCCAACCCGGTCACCGCCTGCAACAACTTCACCACAGGCTCTCGCTTACACACCGACAGACGGAAATTCGGGCGCCGCTCCTCACAGGACTCCGACATCCCGCTACACCCCGGAGAAACGTCACAGCGACGTCATCAGTGCGCGACCGGAGGAGAGAGAGCGAAAGGACCCCCGGCTGTCCTTCACAGTGCCTGCGGGAAATCGATATTATTCTACTGATTACCCTGTAGTACTAGTAATAATAAGAACCATAATAATAATAAATCAGTGAAATGTATCATTAGTTATTATTATTACTATTTATTAGTATTATTATTACTTCCTTACATTGTAATAAATGCTATTTAATTTAATAACATTGAGATTTTCAGTTTAGAAATTCACAAGAATAAAAAAAAAACATTAAAATAAGATAAAAAAAAAACTAAAAATCTCAATGAAAAAAAAAACATGTATTTACAGTATACAACAATACAGTATATCAATAAAAGCAATAAAACATGAATAACATACAAGAGTACTTGATTAGTATAGTTATTTTCCCTAAAAATAAATATAATGTATTAATATAATATTATTTTAATTTATATACTGTGTAATAAGCTGAGGAGGTCATGCATTATAATGTGTAATAGTTATTTTGTCTAAAGTTGGAGATCAAATAATGTTTCCAATTTTGATTATTATTCATATCCTATTTTTATGATCACTGCCACTACACCACTAGCTAAGAAAAACTTGTGAATCAATTTTCTATGCACTGAGGTTTGCTACAGCAGCCATTTTGTCGAAGACCGACTCTTTCCAATAGCTATTATAGTTTTTTTTTTCCCTTATAAAAGTTGTAACATGAATGTATACAGATGTATGACGTTTATGGGAGGCCTACTGACGCCTATACAGAATTTTACAACATTAAAAAAAGTAAAAATGTTTTAGTCAGGCGCTCCTTGGGCAGCTCTAGTTGGGTCCTTCCTGGCCAAGTGTGTTTCCCACATGTGTTTGCAGAGCTGATCATTATTTTTACTGCACAGAGATCCGTGAAGGAGGATAGTAGATCTGATTATTACTTGTACTGTACAGAGATCTGTTAGAGGGGGATTGTAGATCTGATCGTTAGTACTGTACAGAGATCTGTAGAGGGGGGTTGTAGATCTGATCGTTAGTACTGTACAGAGATCTGTAGAGGGGGATTGTAGATCTGATCGTTAGTACTGTACAGAGATCTGTAGAGGGGGGTTGTAGATCTGATCGTTAGAACTGTACAGAGATCTGTAGAGGGGGATTGTAGATCTGATCGTTAGTACTGTACAGAGATCTGTAGAGGGGGGTTGTAGATCTGATCGTTAGTACTGTACAGAGATCTGTAGAGGGGGATTGTAGATCTGATATTAGTACTGTACAGGGATTGGTGAAAGGGGATTATAGACCTGATCCTTAGTACAGTGCAGAGATCTGTAGAGGGTGATTGTAGATCTGATCATTACTGGTACTGTACAGGGATCAGTGAAGGGGGATTGTAGATCTGATCATTAGTACTGTACAGGGATTGGTGAAGGGGGATTGTAGATCTGATCATTAGTATTGTACAGGGATCAGTGAAGGGGGATTGTAGATCTGATCATTACTAGTACCATACAGAGATCATTGTGGGGGGCTGGCTGTAGCTGACTGATGTTTTGGGGGTTGTGAGTCATGGGAGATCAGGGTTTAATCCTCAATATTACAGAGGATCCAATTCCATCTTACAAAGGTGCCAAACACTTCCCCAAGCCAGAAAAAAGAAGAGGGAGCTGGGTAAGTTTCCTGAACTTGTGTAAAGTGGTATTTATATATGTATTATGATTTGTCTGTCAAGTAGGTACAGTCCGACTACGCCAGAGGTCTTAAAGTGAGCATGTCTGCTGTCTAAAGCCCCATACACACGGTCGGAAAATCCGACCACCAAATCCATCGGATTTGGTCCGACGGATTTAGTCCGACACTGGTGTTGCGTACACACGGTCGGACAAAGTTGTCGGAAAATCCGATCATTCTGAACGTGGTGACGTTTGTTGCCTACGACGGGACTACGTAGAGGCTAGTAGCCAATAGCTTTGGTCTTGTAATGTGATCTGAGCATGCGTAGCACTTTGTCCGTCGGAATTCGCTACACACGATCGGATTTGGTGTGATCGGACTTTGTTGTCAAAAAATCTATCCAGCAGGAGATAGGACTTTGTCCGTCGGACAATCCGATGGAAACTGTCCGATGGTGCCTACACACGGTCGGAATTTACGACAACATTGTCCGATAGGACAGAATCCATCGGAAAATCCGACCGTGTGTATGGGGCTTTAGAGTTCAACTCCATGCCAACATACATAGAACTGCCTTACTTGCCAAAAGCTTTGTCAATTTTTAGGCTGGCCTTTTGATCCAGGTACACCTGCCAGACAGCATTCCCAGGTCATAGACTTCCCTGGAGTCTTGACTTGTCTTGCAGCTAAAGGAATACAGCCTGGACCAGCAGACACTGCAGCTTGTAACACGGCAATTGAGAAATAGTAGTACAGGGCTGGGCTCCCTCCTGTGTTTGCCTTTATACAGGGGATTACAGTAGGAGGATCTCACAACAGACTAAAGTGAAATGTAAGAACTAAAATTTAATTTATTGCAGCTTTCAAATTTTTAGATGTAGTTACTGGCATTCGTTTTCTTTTTTTAGGTGTTTTTTCTTGTTGTCACCTGTTGATTCTGACAGTGGCACACTACCTCTCCTTTAGTCATAACACATACTCATTGTACTCACAGTAAGAACAGCATTGCCATCCTAGGACAGGAGGATTATTAGGACTACAGAACCTTCCCCTCCCCTTTTATTCATATTGTGGGAGTGAAGTGTTCTGTAGTTCACATAGCTAAACTGAACAGGATTGGCAAGACTGATTGAGTTTACATTGCAGAGTGCACATGACAGCACTGGATTTCTGACAGGATCAACTTGCACTTTTTTGCCCTTATCTAATCGAACAGATATAGCAAACTATAATCAATGGTATATTTAGCAGATGAAAAGGGGAAAAAAAAAAGTGAAGTTCATTGTCAGGATATTTGCCTCCATTTACAGCAGCACAGCTTGCTGATTGGTCAATGAAAGAACAGCAGGTTACTGATGAGGTCATCGCTTTTCTCATTTAGCTTTTTTTTTTTGCCCATTAGCTGTTTTTTTTGTCAGCATATGTACAATGCAGCATAGCTTGATTGGCTCTGAGCATTGCCCCACCATATCCCAGGCTTGGTGCTACTGTACAGGGGATTACAGGACGTTGATTTCTAATATGCATACCTGTTGCATTATCATTTTTTTTTCTAGTTTTGGGAGGTAAGGGTTAAGCTTTGTCAGCACTAATTATGTTGTTTAATTTACTGACAGAAATTGAAAGCTCAGAAAAGGAAGTCTCAAGATGCCAGTGAAGGTCCCCCCTCCAAGCGTTCAGCTCCTTCAGCTTCTGCAGATATCCAGTCCAAGGACAGCAAATACAAACCCAACAAAAAATTAAAAGGAGATTCCTCACCTAAAAAAGGAGAGAAGAAGGAAGATGGCACAAAGGGAAGGGCCGCTGTCAAAACATCCTCCCTCTTCAAAAACAACCCTGAGGTTCCGGAAATAGAGAGGTTCGTTTCTATTTGGCAATAAATCAGTTCTCACTAACCCCTTATCAAAGTCAGACCAAAGTAGTGCAGGAACCTTTTCTAAAGTCAGACAGACTTGGGTAGTATCAGTTAAGACAGCTGTCATAGGCAAACATTTAATTTCACATGTCATGTTACTTGGAATCCCACCAGATGGATCTATATGTTGCATTAGTGTGAACTGAGCCTCAGGCCCCTTTCACACTGCTTCGACTCGAAAGTCGCATGATTTTGCAGTGATTTTTAGGGAATGCTTGTGTAAACTTGAGGTCTATGGACCTCAACTCACATCAAAGTTGGACCAAAGTAGTACAGGGACTACTTTGAAGTCACACAGATATGAATGGTTATCATGGGGTATGACTTGTCATTCGACTCTGATGTCTAAAGTCATAGGAAAAGTCACACACGTGTGAAAGAGACCATAGGGGAACATCTCTCTTTCTTGCTTTGCTGATTTTTATTTTCATGGCTTGTTTTGAACAAGCACGGTACACTCGTGTGAAACGCGCCAACCCTAGCCCTGCATGATGGTCTGGCATACGACAATAAAGACTTTCTTCATCAAACATTCTGTTCACTCTCCAGTGTGGTACCATCTCTTCTTCTACTTTGTTTTTTACCAGGCAAAATGTGAAACAGTTACAAGAAAACGTCTTCTCTTCCGATTCATTTTCTGGGCTGGAGCTGCACCCCCATCTGGTAGGTTTCCCTTTTTTATAATGAATCAGTTGTGGTTTGTATTGTAACTTTTTCCATTACATTAAATGTACAAGCATTCCCCTTCCAACCACCCTCGTTATTTGTACGAGGAAACAGTAAGTAACAATTAGTAGGTTTCATCCACACTTCCACATTAATAACAACACTGTCAGATAACCTGATGGATGATCCCATATTCATAGGTCCATACTGTCACGATCAGGCGTCAGGCTTGAAGACCAGTTGCAGGACTACCACCGACCAGCAGGATAGATACACAGGCAGTCACCCTGGCAGATGACGCGTGCTCACCTGAGGTGCGGCGTCTAAGTACTAACTGTGTTCACCAGAGCTCCTGATGGAGGAGATGTATTTAGCTGCATTCTAGTACAAGGTCACGGTCCTCCAGTTTGCCCCACAAGGGTGTGAGCAAGCCGGAGTCCAGTAGCGGATGAGCAGATAAGGATCAAACGGCAGCGTGGTCAATAAACAAACCAAAAAGTTGGTAATGAGTAGTTGCAGGTTGGGATCAGGCAGTAGAGTGGTCAAGGAACAAGCCAATGATTGATCACAAGTGGTAGCAAAATACAGACAGCAGCAGGGAAGACAAGAGCAAGGCACTGGCTGAGAAGGCACAATAACCTAGCAAAGAGGAAGTGCTGAGACAAGGCTTATATAGGAAGTTCATGGGAGGAGCAAGGAGTTCAAGGTTCAACAGCAATCAAGACACAAAGCAGGGTTGTCCAATTTATCAGGTAGGTTTTCCAATAGATCAGGCAGAGAGCTGTCCAGCATCCCAGATAGCTCAGTGGGAAGAGTAAACGCTGGACACAGAAGAGGTCCCAGGTCCTGACATATACATTTGTCCAGAGCGGGGGCCAGCAACCCGCAAATTGTGGTCAACCCGTCAACCACAGGCAGCTGATGGGTAGTTTGTGAACACGTTGCTTATTTTCTGGTCTTTCACCTTAGCCTCCACCGCTCTCATTTTCACTGCAGATCGGAGGGCGGGAGCTGCCTCCATTAACCTCTCAAGTTAACCAGCAGATGATTGGTTGCTAGGATGCTGGGAGGTTTTAGCAACTAATCACCAACTTGTTAATGTGAAAAGTTAACGGCGGCAGCCCACGGTCCTGCCCTCATTCCAGTAATGTGCTGCCTCCCACTCTCCGATCTGCAGTACACCTGCTGTGCTACCTACACACTGCTGTGTGTTTGTGTAAGGGGGATAATGTGAAGTGGACAAAGGACACTGCTGGGGGGGGGGGGGCACGGACAAAGGACGGGGTGGTGGTGTTAAGAAGGGGGCAGTGGCCACTGCTATGGGAAGGGGGGGGGGGGTGTAGAGGAACTGGGGGGTGATGTGAAGGGGGCAGAAGACACTACTGTGGAGAGGGCAGAGTACATTAATGAAGGGGGGCAGAGCTCACAGGTGTGGGGTTATGTGAAGGGGGGCCGAGTATACTACTGTGGGAAGGGGAGTGATGTGAAAAGGGGACAAAGGACACTGCTGTTACACACCATGTGTTCATCATGCCATAGTTTTAATAAGGGCTTGGTAGTTACATATTTATTTATTTATATATATATATTCTTTTTAAAAGGCACCGCCCCCCTGGGGATCTTTGATTCCTTCCATATCTTCCAGGTAGATCTCAACCCCTGAAAGGTTGCCTACCTGCCTACCCCTGGTCTAGAGAATTGTTTGCATGCCATGTCATCCCACTTTTGGGTTTAATAATCTTGTAAGGCCTCACCTATATTTTCAGATGTTCCACAAAGCAGTTTGGAAAACCAGGTCAACATGAGTATGTGTGATGAATTGTTTCAGCTGTTGGTTATTTTGGACTCATTATCTGGGTATGATTACACATCTTTCTCAACTCAGAACAGTTGAGTTGGTGCTTGATCTGCAGACCCCAACCATTTGTTCCATAGTTTTAGAAATTTGGTAGGTCGCCTTTTTAGTGAATTTACTGTTAATATATTGTCATTTTAAATATGCAAATGTAGGTTGGCTTATACGGATATAATAGTACAGTACAGTAGCTTTCAGCATTGGTGGTTTTTGGTTTAGAGCTTCAGCACTGAGTGCAATGCCCTACCCTAAGCTGCATCAAGCCAGCCCTCCTTGTAACGTTGACACTAACATTCCACATAATCCCATCATGAGAATCTATTCTTCCAACATGATGACTATGTGGTTAGCAGTCTTGCCATATAGAGTCCAGTCAGGAATACTGTTTCAATTGTTTTTACTTTCTTTGGGGTCTCTTGGGGTTCCCTCCAAAATCATTCTTATAAGTGTGACCAAACTGACCTTAGAGTGGGTATATGTGCACATTTCTCAGTAGGTCAGGACATTATGTTGCTTCTCCTCAGGTATTTGCTCCTGGGTGTAATATCCTGTCACTTGCTTTAAAAATTGAATCAGCATGATCTATAATCAGGACTTTGTTTTCTTGTTCCAGGTTGCCACTATCTCAAACGTCCTGAATATAACCCAGATGACCAGGTTGGTGTCTCCTATTAAAATGTCCTCACCAAGCCAAGAAAATCTGATGAATGTTAGTTGACTTTAATTATTTGTCAGACACTGACCTGGAACAAGGAGATCAGGAAAGTCAGGGTGAAATCAAAACTCTGGCATGCTTGCTTCATGTCAATGACTGACAAAGTAGTGAAACCATTGGATCAGGATCACCGTAAGGAAGAAATCTTTTCACAAAGATAGAACAGTAATGGCATCCTCTATGTGTCTTCAATGAGGCAGTAGAGTGGCTTAATGATTAGTACTTTTATCTTGCAGCACTGGGGTCCTCAGTTTGAATCCTGGTGAGGACACTATATGCATGGTTTTTCCATCCTTGTGCAGATTTCCTCCAAGTACTCAAGTTTCTTTCCACAATCCACAGGCAAGCTTGTAGGTTAATTGGCACCTTTCCAAACTGGCCTTAGCATGTATTTACGTGTTTGTATGCATGTTGAGATAGGGATGTTAGATTTTGAGCTCCTTGATGGCAGATGTACAGTATGTAAAGTGCTGCGTAAATTGAAGTTGCAAATTGCAAATATACAGTATAAATACCTGTAATAGTAAGTAGGTTTCCCATATCCAGTCCAACTCTACCACAAATGTATTATTTGATTTTGGTTAAAATAGGGAAGAATAAGAGCCTCTGTCAGGTTTTTATTGCAGTTTGTATCCTTGTTAAAAATATTTCACCTCACTTCCTGTCTTGGTGTCCACACAGGAAGTAAGGAGTTCCTAACAATGTGGGAAGAGACAGATTTATGTACAGCTTCTGAGATATCAGAAAAAATATAAATGTATTTTTTTTTCTATCTTTATCTTATCAGTGTCCAGAAAATGACCATCCCGGTTCTCTTGTCTGGTAGAGATGCCCTGGTGAGGTCGCAGACAGGATCTGGTAAGTCGTAACCTATAGACCAGTTAACACAGTGACACAGTTAAGAAGAGAGCAACATTTGACATTTTTCACAGTTTTAGAAAATCTTAGTGGCTGCAGGTTGAAATGGAAAAGTTTTATTTAATGACGTTTTAGAGCAAAATTAACTTGTGTAGCGATTACATGTGTAATTTACTTATTTTGAGCCAAGTGGATCTTATGCTACTGAGCGATTTAGAAAGCTCACGTGTGGTTGAGTCCTTAAAGTACATATGAACCCTCACCTTGTAAAACAACCCATTTAGTTTAAAATGGAAATGAAAGGCAAACCATTTATTTGTGTGTGTGTGTGTGTGTGTGTGTGCGCGTGTGTATGTGTGTATATATATATATCTATATATATATATAATCTCACACACAATGTGTGTGATATACTGTATATAATATATATTGTAATATGGGGGGATGTCTAGCTCAGTGGTAGATGCATTTTTCATTAATTTCACAGCAAACAGAAACTTCGGGTTTAGAGTGTGGTAGCCCACCTTTATTAAACATAACAAAATTAAAGTTAGTACACACATGTTTTGCCCACATAGGGGTTCTTTTACAGCAAATGAAAAATGCCAAGCTGCCTGGCTCTCAAGGCTCACTCAGCCTTGGTCACGGTACCATGTTGCACAGGCCCACTCCTGGCCTCTAGGAAGGGGTTCTCCTGATCATCCAGGCTTTCACACTCCTCCAGGACTCATGGTCCCCTCTGGTCCCCAGGACTCTCTCTTCCAGTTGTCTCAACTATGGTCTCCCAGGCTCTCTCATCTGGCCCAACTCTCCCAGTCCACTGATCTGGAACCTCTCCCACATGGAGTGCCATCTCAAGGATATTGCCTGGGTTCCTAAACAGGAGACCACCTCCCTCCTGGCTACAGCTACTGCTCTCACCAGCCCCTCGTTGTATGGGCTGTGTGCACCTGGACACACACCCTGCTGGCTGTCCACAGCACCCGGACACAGGGTTGGAGATCCCGTCCCACCCAAGACTCTAATGCCACGTACACACGATCGGAATTCTCGTTGGAAAAAGCTCTGACGGTTTTCCCGACGGAATTTCACTCAAACTGTCTTGCCTACACACGGTCACACCAAATTCCGACCGTCAGGAACGCAGTGACGTACAACGAGCCGAGTTCAATGCTTCCGAGCATGGGTCGAATTGTTTCCGAGCATGCGTAGGAATTTTGCGCATCAGAATTTCAGAATTGCTACAGACGGTCGGAATTTCCGATAGAAACCTTTTCCGTCTGAAAAATTGAGAACATGCTCTCAATTCTTTGCTGTCGAATTCGGCCAGCAAAATTACGATGGAGCCTACACACAGTCGCATTTTGTGATGAAAAGCTCTCATCTGTCTTTTTCTGGCCGGAATTCTGATCGTGTGTACGCGGCATTAGGGATCTCAAATCTACTAAGCCCCACCTGAAAAAAGCAAACTCCGGAGAAAGCTGCCAGAGTGTTTTTCTCCATTTCCTTGCCATTTCTATAGTGACAGGGCCTCACTGTGTTACAATATATATTTTTATATATATATATATATATATATATATTTATATATATATATATATATATATATATATATATATATATATAAATACATAAATACATCCCCCCCCCTTTTTTGTAAGTGATCACATAGCCCTGTTCTCAGCAGCATAAGGAGTTCAGAGAGCTGGAGGAGGAGAAACAGCAGCATGCTGGTCTTCCCAGTGAGTGGCTGTGCAGGATCGTGCTGTGCCAAGCAATACATAGAGAACAGGATACTTTTTTACACAAGTACATGGTACAGCATCCACATATCAGGAATATGAAATGTTGGGGTAACATATTTTATTTTTATCTTTTATGGGACAACTGTACCTTCAGTACAAATTGTCCTTTAAAGCGTGCAGCCCACCTAGTCCAATCACCTTCACCTTTTTTATCCAGCAATCTTCACTGTGTAGCCTAGTCCTTCTTCTGTAAATGTCCATGCCTGGTCCTCCTCAGCCTATGCTTACACACTTCAACCCCATTCATTACTATATGGAAAGCTGTATTCTGCAGGACCCCTGGAGTGTGGCATGAGTGTGGCTCCCTATAGAAATAAGTAGGACAAGGGAGTCAAGCACAGGCTGAAGGGTACCCAGGGAGGACATTTTCAGAAGCAAGGCTCTGTTGCGTTGTGCAATGGGGCCACGCACTGAAGATCATTGTATTGAGAACAGAGGTAAAGCTGACCGTACACGCTGTGAATTAAAGCTGCTCTCTGATGAACTGGCCAAAGTTTGAACTGTGGGTGGTCTTGTGCCTGCCATCTTATGAGCTAATGATGGAAGGAGCTGGGCGGAATATGCCAGCCGAACAGCGGCTGCATCCGTAGAGATGCAGCCACTATTAAGGTATTCTGACAGCCGCGGGTGCCAGCTGTTACAATAGAGTACCTGGTAGGGGGATTTGTCCATCCATCCTCCACATTGTGGGCCTGAACGGGAGAGATCATACTTATCTACGGTGCTATATAAGTACATGTAATAAATGAATAAAACATAACTGCAGCAGCATCTAATACCCGACTTTTATGGCTGTATGTCAGGTCTGATATGCAAAGCTTGGACACCTCCAGGTAGTGTCAGGACTTGCTGCTCTCTCTAGTTCCCTTCATATTCATGTCTGCCTATCACTATCATGAGCAGCCTCAGTGGCCAACAGAATTGTCTTGGAGGCAGAAAGCTTCTTCACAATCAGGAATTGATAAAGCTTTTCTAGAATCTTTGCTATAGAGCAGGGGTCTCCAAACTGCGGCCCGAGGGCCAGATGTGGCCCTTTGTTAGCCTTTATGTGGCCCTTGGGGCACAACTCCTTTCACTGATATGAGGCACTATTCCTTTCACTGACTCGAAACAATGGGGCACTATATTTTCCACCGATACCAATTATGGAATACTATTCCTCCTACTAATAGGGGGAATACTCCCCCTATTGACCACCAACCCTGACGCCATATTTATTCTCACTGATGCTGGGCCCGTGACATTTTTTGCCCCTGCTGGCCACAATCCGGCCCTCCTAAAGTCTGAAGGACAATAAAGTGGCCCTTTGTTTGAAAAGTTTGGAGACCCCTGCTATAGAGTGTTAGCAGCTCACTGATTGTTTTCACTTGCTTGAAACTGGTCTTTAATATTTTAGTGTAAAAAAAGTCGCTCATCAAACAAAACGTAGGAACTTTTAGTGCAAATAATGTATAAATGACAGGTACACTTTAATGGAAACAGCATGAATAAAAATGTATATATGGATTTTCTTTATAGGGAAGACTTTAGCTTATGGTGTTCCACTTGTACAGTCACTTCAAGCAGCAAATGCTAAAATACAGGTAAGTGTATTCTGAACAAAGCCCCTAAATTCAACACCATCCAGCTGTGTGTGTAATCTGAGCTCTCCTGCTCCTTCACAGCAGTATTTTTATTTTTTAAATTTTTATTTTTATTTTTTTATTGAGCAACAGCAAGCTATTTCTGGCATTATCTGCAGATTGCTAGTGTCATACGTGAAATATTCATTGTTTTTGTGCCTAATAAAAAAATAATGTTTTAGGAAGTTTAGGCAAGTTTTCATTTTTATTTAATTTTTTAAATAACAAACATGTTATACTTATTTGCTTTGTGCAGTGGTTTTACACAGAGCAGCCCAGATCCTCCTCCTTCTCAGGTCCCCCACTGGCGCTCCTGGCCCCTCCCTCCTGCTAAGTGCCCCCACAGCAAACAGCTTGCTATGGGGTGCACCCAAGCAGGCTCACTCCCGAGCCACTTCTCTGCATGTCCATTCAGGCACCGCCATGACTTGCCCCCCCCCCTCTCTTGTCAATGACTCACTGGCTGTGATCTTTTCTGGTTAATGAACATGGAAGCATATCTGTCTAAATCTGTGTTAGTGAGCACTTCTCCTTTGCCGAGATAATCCATCCACCTCATGTAGTGCAGCACATCTCCTTCGCATAGAGTTAATCAGATTGTGGCCTGTGGAATGTTGGTCCATTCCTCTTCAATGGCTGTGCAAAGTTGCTGGATATTGGCAGGAACTGGAACGCACTGTCGTATACGTAAATCCAAACGTGCTCAATGGGTGACATGTCCGGTGAGTATGCTGGTCATGCAAGAACTGGGATGTTTTCAGTTTCCAGGAATTGTGTACAAATCCTTGCGACATGGGGCTGTGCATTATCATGCTGCAACATGAGGTGATGGTCGTGGATGAATGGCACAACAATGGGCCTCAGGATCTCATCACGATATCTGTGCATTCAAAATGCCATCAATAAAATGCACCTGTGTTCGTTTGTTCATAGCATATGCCTGCCCATACCATAACCCCACTGCTACCATGGGCCACTCCACCCACACAACGCCATACACGCTGTCTGCCATCTGCCCTGTACAGTGAAAACCGGGACTCATCTGTGAAGAGAACACCTCTCCAAATTGCCAGATGCCAGCCAATGTGAGCATTTGCCCACTCAAGATGGTTACGACGACGAACTGCAGTCAGGTTGAGACCCCGATGAGGATGATGAGCATGCAGATGAGCATCCCAGAGATGGTTTCTGACAGTTTGTGCAGAAATTCTTTGGTTATGCAAACTGATTGTTGCAGCAGCTATCCGGGTGGCTGGTCTCAGACGATCTTGGAGGTGAAGATGCTGGATGTGGAGGTCCTGGGCTGGTGTAGTTACACGTGGTCTGCGGTTGTGAGGCCGGTTGGATGTACTGCCAAATTCTCTGAAATGCCTTTGGAGACGGCTTATGGTAGAGAAGTGAACAGTCAATTCAAGGGCAACAGCTCTGGTGGACATTCCTGCAGAAGTTTTGCCTTGCATTCACCTTTGGGAACATGTTACATGTTTTACCTGTTTTTAGGGTGGAACATGTAACATGCTTCTGCAGCCGCTCCCCAATTCCCCCTCTTCCTGTGACAGTGGGTCGGGGATCTTCTCCGCCCACGCGGCCACGTCATTCATTCACAGAGTTCTGTAAATTAAGGAACTACAAGTACTGACAGCCTTTGTAGCTGTCGGCTTGTAGTTCTCAATGAACTATCAGATCGCTGTTGAGTGCTCTTTTTGGGCTGCAAGCCTGGGACCCCTAGCTGGTGTTACTTGGATTGAGTTCTTCCTGTAGACAGCCTGTACAGACAGCTTACACTGACAACCTGCCAGAGTCCTGCATTGCCCCCCAGTGATCTGCTGATTGTGGGTGCAATGCTTTCCTCCAGGCTCCTACAAAAAGAAATATTAATTATATATATATTCAGCAGCATGCCAGAGAATCGGCAGTGGAAACTCTGGAGATTGTCGTCCCCAAAGCGGAAGTGCTGACAATTGGGCAGAACTCTGCTAACTTCTGCCCAGCACCAACATATATATATATATATATATATTGTGTGCATTTATTTATTACTTGGATTCAGGTTTATTAATTTTATTTTTGATATTATTTTTTTTATTTTTTTTTTAAAGGTGAACTTATACTTAAACTTTAGTGTATTTCTTTAAAATAAAATTGTGTTTTGATAAACATGTACACTAATATAACACATAAAAAATTGCAACTGCTGCCATTTTATTCTCCAAGGTCTTTGCTTTCAGAAAATATATACTCTTTGGAAGGTTTATCTAATCTTCGGGCCTAAAATGTACATTTAAATGTGGGCAAAAGTGGTATTTGTTAAGACTACCAAAAAACTCTTGTATTTTATTGAAATTAGTTAACAAAAAGTGTAAATAAAGTGCTATATGTACAATCCGTTCATGCAGCAGAGATAAGCTCAGACCAGATATAATGAGCTTTTAGTTTAAGACTTTTTTTTTCTTATGTATTAAAATACTGTATTATATATTAATATTATATTCTAGAAAACTGCTAATGTTTTTTACTTCCTCTCTAACAGCGCAGTGATGGACCTTATGCCCTTGTTTTAGTCCCCACAAGAGAGGTAAGGAGATGTTTCTTTATGGCTTGGGATTGACCGTGGTGAGGTGCATTCTGGGTACAGTGTACAAATAGCTGGCTCTTTAATATTGCATATTGCATTCATTTATAAATGTTTCTATGGCTGAATGCCCTGTAATGACAGCTGGAAAGCTGAATTGGTTTTGTTTTGTCATTTTCTGCTTCATAGCTGGCCCTGCAGAGTTTCACCACCATTCAGAAGCTTCTTAAGGTCAGTATACTCCGTGTCCATTTACATCTCCTTGACTGCTACCTGTACAATCATATTGTATGATATACAAAGCTCTGGTTGAGCTGTACAAACCTGGACACGAGTCATATTAGAGCTAATCCACTTCTAATAACTGGGATAATTGAAATTGAGTTTTAATTTGCCCATCATTTTTCGCGAAATCAGGATATTCCAGCAAAATTGGACCTTTATGGCAAAATTCATTGCCATCAACAGAGAATTAAGTGTATTATTTGTGGTTGTGACATTGGCCTTACAGGTCCCCCTAGCCTGCGACTGGACAGTGAAAGGAGAAGCAGCAGACTGATGAGCTCCCCTCACTGTCACTTTGCTCTCTCCTTCTATCAGCATGTTTCTTTGAGCACTGCAGCACAACTAATGTCTACTTGGGCTACTTCTCCCTCTCATTCTTTGCTTTGCTGTACAGGGTAGGCTGATGCCAGGTCAAATTCAAGTACTTACATTTGCTTAAAAAAAAAAAAATACATTCAACAATGTAATAATAAATTGTTGTATTAGTTTGTGTCTTTTATATCTGCATGGAGTTTAGCTTTAAGCTAACCCATTAAAGGAGCCCTTCACTCTTTACCTTCCCTGTAACACCTAGCTGATTTTTTTTTTTTTAACCCCTAAAATAACTTACTGAGCACTTACCCTAACACCTATTCTTCCCTTTAACAGAGCAACCTAAATGCTCCTGTATGACGGTCTTAACAAGTTATTATGGGACACACCGGCCTCTCTTGCTCATTTGGCACAGCCGATATTCAACAGAATGCCTTGTATTTTCTTCAGTGGACACAAGGCATTCTCATATTGGATGAGGTGGAGATTGTGACATCACTGCCCTGCCTCTCCACCTTGTCCAGTCAGAGAACACCTTTTATTCATTGAAAAATAAATTCAAGCCATTCTGTGAATGGCAGCTGTGCTGAGCAGACGACCATCTGGTGCTCACTACGTAGAAGGGCAGCTGTTTGGCACAGGACCCGGAAGATAGCGGCAAACACTGTAGTAGAATCAGCTGCTGCCGTGATTCTCTGCTTTCACAGGGATAACACAGATATAGAATATATCTACCTACATTGGTCAATGCAATAATAACTATACCTGGAGTTTAGCTTTAACCATATCTATATATGAATGTCATATGGGTTTTTTATTCTATTGGCAACTGTGGAAAAAAATGTACATTTTATTTAAAAAAAAAAAAATGATAAAATATTAGAGATGCACCGAAATTTCAGTCGCCAAAACATTTCGGTCGAAAATGGTGGTATCGGCACTCCGATAAGAGAAAAAGGTGCCGATAATGGCATAAAAAAAACACGTGATTTTACTGCGAATTCGCTGCGATTTTTGCCACAATTCCACTGTGTTTATGGTGGGATTTTTATAGGTCATGTGACTCAAAAACCGCATCAAAACTGTAACACGACTGTATTAATGATGCGTTCTTGCTGCGTTTTCAATTCATTTGAACTGGGAGGTGTGTGTTTTTTGACTGACCAAAAATGCAGCAAGCAGGATTTTTAACACCACAATGGAAGCCCAACGGGCCAGTGTGCAGACATACATAGAATTTAAAGGGATACATTTTTCTTGCCCTAAAGGTGCCAATAATGGCCAATGATAAATTCATATTCATTTAAATTGATGATATTCATTAAAAAGTCAAATATAACACAATTATAAATAAAAATAGAAATATTTTTTTAAAACTGTCATCCTGCATTTTCGGTTTCAGCACTATAATTTCCATTCGCACCTCTATAAAATATGACATGAGTCTTTAGTATTTACCATTTTCAGTCACTAGGTGGCATGTGTACTGAAGCAACAGTACAGATTGTTGCACGTCTTGTAAGGTCATGCCTCTGCCTTCTTACCAGTCATTCCACCCATTGTGGTGAAGGCTGCCAGAGCAAGGGAGTTTATTTAACCTTCAGTATAGTGTTGTTGCTTGGCTTCCCTTTCTCTGCAGTATTAGTATAATGTTGCACCAGATGTACATGTTAAAATGCTGATTACAACCTTGTAGAAGCTGGCATCCTAGAGCCTCGTAATGTGAGGGGTATTTTCCACCATAAAAAAAAAAAATGTTTTTTGCGCAAACCAATCAATAATCGGTTTTTTTTTTTTTACAACAATGAGCATTGCCTTTTCTTGCTCTGACTGGCAGAGGTCATCCTAATGTTGGTTAGTTCTGTACTGTACTGTGTGCCAGTGCTCCTCTGAGCCTCCTGGTGAAATAATAGTAGGCTATGGAAATAGACTATAGTAGCAATAGTAGTCTATGGAAATGTGATGCCAGACCTGTATAGAGTTATCATTCTAGAGGCCGAGGAGAATTGGAACATAAAAGGATTGTTGCACTTACGGAGCTAACACATCATGCTGTGGAGACTGCTTGGCGATCATTATTGAATATAGACTCACCTACCTTCAACCTTGAGCACTTATTAGGCCTCGTTCCTATAAGTGCTGAAGACCATATACCTTTTTTTGCAGTGTGTCTAGACTCTAGAGACTCCAATGGCAGCCCATTGATGTCTGTTAGGTCTCAGCAGCTGCATGGACACAAATGCTGGTCCTAATGTCACAGGAATGCAGGAGAGCAGCCCCAAATAAAGACCATGCAGACCAAAAAACAGCCTGTTCACGGTATACAGGCCTCAGCGCCCATGTGAGCAAGGCCTTAGAAAATCTTGATGGTTGATTGCTGTATGTATCAGGACTCGATCTGCAGCAGAAGACCTGGCATTCCTGCCAGTATCTTACAGTGAGGGAAAAAAGTATTTCATCCCCTGGTGATTTTGTACATATGCCCACTGACAAATAATCAGTTTATAATTGTAATGGTAGCTTTATTTTAACGGTGAGAGACAGAATAACAACAAAAATATCCAAAAAAAACACATTTCAAAAAAGTTATAAATTGCTTTGCGTTTTAATGAGTGAAATAAGTATTTACCCCTTCGCAAAACATGACTTGGAGGCAAAACCCTTGTTGGCAATCACAGAGGTCAGACGTTTCTTGTAGTTGGCCACCAGGTTTGCACAACATCTCAGGAGGGATTTTGTCCCATTCCTCTTTGCAGATCCTCTCCAGTCATTAAGTTTTCCAGGCTGACGTTTGGTAACTCAAACCTTCAGCCCCCTCCACATATTTTTTATGGGATTAAGGTCTGGTGACTGGCTAGGCCACTCCAGGACCTTAATGTGCTTCTTCTTGAGCCACCTCTTCGTTGCCTTGGCTGTGTGTTTTTGGTCATTGTCATGCTGGAATACCCATCAATTTTAATGCCCTGGCTGAAGAAAGGAGGTTCCCACGCAAGATTTGACGGTACATGGCCCCGTCCATCGTCCCTTTGATGCAGTGAAGCTGTCCTGTCCCCTTAGCAGAACCCCCCCCCCCCCCCCCCCAAAAGCATAACGTTTCCACCTCCATGTTTGAAGGTGGGGATGGTGTTCTTGGGGTCATAGGCAGCATTCCTCCTTCTCCAAACACGGTGAGTTGAGTTGATGCCAAGAGCTCGAAACTGATCTCATTTGACCACAACACTTTCAGCCAGTTCTTCTCTGAATCATTCAGATGTTCATTAGCATACTTTAGACGGGCCTGTACATGTGCTTTCCTGAGCAGGGGGACCTTGCGGGTGCTGCAGGATTTCAGTCTTTCACAGCCTAATGTGTTACCAACTGTTTTCTTGGTGACTATGGTCCCAGCTGCCTTGAGATCATTGACAAGGTTCTCTGGTGTAGTTCTGGAATGATTCCTCACCATTCCCATGATCTTTGAAACTCCACGAGGAGAGATCTTGCATGGAGCCCCAGACTGAGGATGATTGACAGTTATTTTGTGTTTCTTTCATTTGCGAATAATCGCACCAACTGTTGTCACCCTCTCACCAAGCTGCTTGGTGATGGTCTTGTAGCCCATTCCAGCCTTGTGTAGGTCTACAATATTGTCCCTGCCATTCTTGGACAGCTCTTTGGTCTTGGCCATGGTGGAGAGATTGGAATCTGATTGATTGCTTCTGTGGACTTTTGTCTTTTATACAGGTAACAAGCTCCTAAACTCAGTTCTATAACTGTATAGAAGACACCCGGGAGCCAGAAATCTTGCAGACTGATCAGGGATCAAATACTTATTTCACTAATTAAAATGCAAATCAATTTATAACTTTTTGAAAAGGTGCGTTTTTCTAGATATTTTTGTTGTTATTCTGTCTCTCACTGGTAAAATAAACCTACCATTAAAATCATAGACTGATCATTTCTTTGTCAGTGGGCAAACATACAAAATCAACAGGGGATCAAATACTTTTTTCCCCTCACTGTACATGGCCGAATGAATACAAGCTGGTATTCACAAATGCACGCTGGCGCATAGGTATGCGCACTGGCAGGCAGGTGCGCGCACAAACACCCTCTGTTACACACCCGGACGGAAGTGGTGCCAAACAGTCTTTATAAGGGAGCTAGGAACTAAGCCAAGCCAGAAGCGAAACGCGTCAAAAAAGTTGGTGCCCGGGTGATGACATTGTTGTATGCAGTCATTTTGTGGACTACTAATAAATAAGGCAAGAGGAGCGAAGAGTGCAGTACAGCTGATAAAATGTTTTCATATTTTTGAAAGAAGTAATGTTATTTCTTATAAACATTAGTAGTTGTTCATAATATTGTACATCCAGCCATTTTTTGAGACAATCTATTGATTTTTTTTACGCAATGATTTCCAAGAATAAAATTGGGTTTGAATGCGTTGTGAAAACTTTTTTTGTTTTGTGCCGTTTTTAGCCATTCAGCTGGATTGTACCGGGAGTTTTAATGGGAGGAGAGAAGAGGAAATCAGAAAAAGCCAGGTAACAAGCCTTGAACAGGCATTTCAAGTGTATTTTTTTCTGGTACTGTGCACTGGATTTCTCCCTATAATATTGCACTTAACCCATCATGACTGTCCTGCCCAATTGTGCATATACAGTAGTTAGAGGGTATTGCTGCTCTGCCCTCCCTCTGGTGCCAGTCACAATACCAGATGCAGTCTGGTACTCTATGTCTATAAATGCTGGTTGCATGGCTGGCATTAGAGAGGGCACTCTTTCAGAAAATAAATTTCCTATATCGCCATCAAGTTAGGAGGACAAACCGAGACATTTATATTACTGTGTTCTTTTTTAGGTTACGAAAGGGGATAAACATCCTGATCTCCACTCCGGGGAGGCTCGTCGATCATATCAACTCAACTAAGAACATTCATTTCACTCTTGTCCGGTGGCTCATAGTGGATGAAGCTGACAGGTGATTGGTCACTGCTTTATCTTTATAAAAAGAACTCTTTCCTTCTGGTAACATCCATAAGAAGAAATGGGTGGTATATATGGTCACATTTTTTTTTTTTTTTTTTTAACATTTTTTTGTTGAATCGTGTTTCTCCAGGAAGATGCTATGCATGCCATTTTAATGACCCTCGCACTTTTTGCAGAATCCTGGACCTGGGATTTCAGAAAGATGTCACCACCATTTTGAACGCCCTCAACTCTCAGAGCCAACAACGACAGAACGTGTTGCTCTCCGCCACCCTGAGCCAAGGTTTGAGCCTGCATTTTTGGTCTCCCCAGTTTATAGGGGTATTGTTGATGTGATGTCTTTGTTTTGGCACCTATTTTTGTAGTGGAGGAACCAGGACAGGGTGCTGAAATGGTTGGATCTGCAGATTTTAAACCCTGTAGCAAAGTAAATGGCAGTCAGATTGTGGAGTTCAAACAGGCAATGAGGTACACAAGAGTAAAGCTGCCCATGGATGGATCGAAAATTCAGCCGGTCCCTGTATTTTATTAAATATATGGGCACTGTGGTTGTACAGAAGTTGATCTCCCGATCGACTTCTGTACAACTGCCCTGCTGATAATTTTCCTCTTGCCTGCAGCGTTGATCTGTGCATTCTGATGGTGGGGAAGTCTCCCTGCTGTGACACAGTGGGGAGGATTCTACCTCAAGTATGTGCATGGGGGGAATCGGGTCAATTCTTTTTAGTTCAACTCACTGGTTGAATGAAAAAAACTGACCCATCTTTGGCAAGCTTAAGGGTAAAATAAAAGCCAATAGATCTTTATATAGCTGACCACAGATTTTAGAGAGGTTTGGAAGTGGAGATACAGTCCAATTTGCCCTTGGGGTAGCAAGTCTGCAGAGAACAGATTTTCATTGCAGGGAGAGAGAGGATAGTGTAAGCTCTGACTTATCAGAGGGAAACAATACTGAAGAGTTAACTAACATGTCTGACCATAGCCATGCGCAGGGGGTGTGCCAGGTGTGCCTGGGCACACCCTAATCACTACATGTGGTGCCACTTTCCTCTGTGTTGGCCAACACCCCCCACCCCGCAGTGCTGCTGGCTTCTTAACTTTCCTTTTATCTGGCTGCTGTAGGGGATGTTTCAGGATGGACAGTGGGGGAAAAGGGCAAGTCTATAGGTCATTTACTGGCCCCTTCCTTTTCTAAACTTGCTCACTGTGTTCATGTATAACGGAAGCATAGTAAACAGTTTATTATGCTTCAGTTCGTGAATGAACAGGAAACCGCTCAGCAGAGCACTCCCCATTCATTCACTGTCCTGAGAAAGGCGTGTGTGTCTTGCGCTTTGGGTGCACACCCTAATGTGATAGGCTGCGCAAACCTATGTGTCTGACCTTTCTTTCCATCCAATGACAGTAGACCAGAGGCATTTGTGGGCACTCATAGACATGAGAGTGTTGCTAGATCTAGTTAAATCTGTCTGGATTGGGTGACTGTCCTGTGCCTATGGGTGCTTTAAAGGAAATGTGTAGTTCTTTAACCCCTTCATGTCGACGTAACGCAAATATGCAGCCATCGGCTTAACCGCTTCCCGACCGCCTCACGCAGATATACTGCGGCAGAATGGCACGGGCAGGCAAAATCACGTACCTGTATGTGGCCCTTTAATTGCCTGCCCGTGGGTGGCGCGCTCGCGACCCGGTCGGGAGCTCCGTGACCCCGGCCGCGGGACCAGCGGACCCGATCGCCGCTGGTGTCCCACGATCAGGTCACAGAGCTGAAGAACGGGGAGAGGTATGTGTAAACAAACTTCTCCCCGCGCTTCCTACTCTGCCTGTCATTGATCGGCTGTTCCCGGTCATCGGGAAAGCCGATCAATGACGTCAGACGTCAGCCCCGCCCCCTAATGTAAAAAAACACGCGTCACAGCCCATAACCCCTCCCCTCCCCCTAGTGGTTAACTCTTTCACTACCACTGTCATTTATACAGGAATCAATGCATTTAAATAGCATTGATTGCTGTATAAATGACAATGGTCCCAAAAATGTGTCAAAAATGTCCGATGTGTCCGCCATTATGTCGCAGTCACAATAAAAATCGCTGATTGCCGCCATTACTAGTAAAAAAAAAAATATTTATAAAAATGCTATAAAACTATCCCCTATTTTGTAAACGGCCCTAACTTTTGAGCAAACCAATCAATAATCGCTAATTGCGATTTTTTTTTTTTTTTTTTACCAAAAATATGTATAAGAATACGTATCGGCCTAAACTGAGGAAAAAAAATGTTTTTTTATAATTTTTTTGGGGATATTTATTATAGCAAAAAGCAAAAAATATTGCATTGTTTTCAAAATTGTCGCGCTATTTTTGTTAATAGCGCAAAAAATTAAAACCGCAGGGGCAATCAAATACCACCAAAAGAAAGCTCTATTTGTGGGAAAAAAAGGACGCCAATTTTGTTTGGGAGCCATGTCGTACGACCGCACAATTGTCAGTTAAAGCGACGCAGTGCCGAATCGCAAAAAGGGGCCTGGTCCTTTTGGCTGCAAATTAGTCCGGGGCTGAAGTGGTTAAAGGGGTTGTAACGGGGTG
>CM053033.1:109786751-109859251 GCA_028564925.1 Lithobates sylvaticus
GCAACAGTGAAGACTGTTTGCGTTTTTTTTCCTATTTTATATTTATTATATAGCCATACCTTGTTGCACTTTTGAAATTCACTACTCTGAAGTTCATGTGTCATTTCTGTGATTGGTCCATCTAGCTGCAGAAATGCACAACATTGATACATGTATCACTTTCATTTCAGACCCTATTTTTTTTTTTCCGTGAACATGGAAGGGGCCACAAATTCTGGCTACAGAAACTTCAGTCCTTACATTCAGGCATGTCTGAGGCATTCCCTGTGCTTGTAACCTGGTAGGGTTGTATGAAACTGGAAGAAGGCTATAAAATCACTTTTTTTTTTTTTTTTTTTTTTTAATTCCTTTTTTTTAGTAAGGACTTCGGTTCATAGGAGTATAACCTGAAGATGCAGTATCAGAAATGATCTGATCCATATACCTAACTCAATAGGTTTACAGTTCTCTATGTATTCTTCATAGCAGAACTAGTCGTAGCAGACCAACGTGAGTGTTCCTCTCCTGCTATAGACTTAACCTCCTGTAGTAGTAGGGTTCTGCTTAATGTATCCCTCATTAATACCAAAAGACACCCAATGGTGTTTGGAGTGGATTATGGTTTAGACATCAAATAGGACACCTGATATTTACGGAATAGGTACAATCTGGTGTTTGTTTACCAAGCTCCCTTCTGCCTAATTTGAATGCATTTGCATACAGGAGTATAGGGTGTCTGGGTATATAGAGCACTGTCACAGCTGACATGCCAGCATTTAGATGTGAAGGAAGTCATAAGGTTGGTGTGCTTGGGCACATACCTTCCAGCCTTCTAAGCCCAGGAAATTACCTTCCCTTATTCTACTACTCTTAAGTGGGCTTTTCTTTACCCAATCACTATGAAAAAGTAGTAAATTATAACTTTAAGGGGACCTGCAAGGTCGGGCTGCAAGGAGTCCTTTTTTTTTTTTTTTTTAAATCATTCTCTTAAACAGAGTTATGCTTAATCCAGACCCTCCTTGGTGATCAAAGTTGTATCCTTGTTCCACAGAGCAGGTCTTTGGTCCTTTTTAGTGGTCCTAAGAAGTGTTACAGACCTGTTAGGCCACAAATGCTAGATGATTGAGACCGTCAAACTGTGCTAATCTACTAATTTCACAGGTTTTCTGATTCCATCTTAAGAGGGCTTTCACACCAAGCCGCGTTGGCGGTAAAACGCTGCTATTTTTAGCGGCGTTTTACCGTCGGATTTGAGGCGCATTACGGCCGCTGGCAGGGGCGCTTTTGCCCCCCGATAGGGGCCGAGAAAGGGTTAAAACCACCCGCAATACGGCGCAATAGTGTTTTTTTTCCGGCGGTATTGCAGCACTGCCCCATTGATTTCAATGGGGAGCAGCGGTGGATGGGAGCGCTCCTTTACCGCTCCAAAGAAGCTGCTGGCAGGACTTTTCCTGACGTCCTGCCAGCGCACCGCTCCAGTGTGAAAGCCCTCGGGCTTTCACACTGGAGACAATGAAGCAGCAGTTTGAGGGCGGATTGCAGGCGCTATTTGTAACACTATAGCGCCTGCAAAACGCCCTCGGTGTGAAAGGGGTCTTAAAGACCACTCCACATAGATCCTGCATCAAAAGCGGAGAAGGCAAAGGCATCGGTGGAGTAAACCTGCTGATCAGCGTCTTGATCCAGCTAAGATACCTTCATCAGTGATTACGAAGTGGAGGTAAAACGTGCTGTAGAACCTGGCATTTGGCAGGAAGATCTTGCAGCCAGGGTTCCCACCCTAAAGTAGGCCTGCAGATTACTTGATTATCCTCTCATGTGTTGCCGTCCTGTAAGGCAGTGTTTCTCAACTCCAGTCCTCAAGGCGCCCCAACAGGTCATGTTTTCCAGATTCCCACTATTTTGCACAGGTGATTTGATCAGTTGCACTGCCTTAGTAATTACCACAGCCGTTTCATCTGAGGGGAATCCTGAAAACATGACCTGTTGGGGCGCCTTGTGGACTGTAGTTGAGAAACACTGCTGTAAGGTAAGGTGAGAAAACCGACAGTTACTTACCGATAACGGTGTTTCTACGAAACCTTCCAGGATGGCAGGCCTACTTCCCGCCCTGTTAAGGGTGGAGGAGAATGTATACAATAGATGGTAAGTGCCTAAGTGTCTAATGGCCCCTTGTGAATCGATTGGGAGAATCCCTTTACAACATCTGAGGGACAAGGGGGTATAGTGGGGCATTTTAAACAGCTGTGAACTGATTGTGTTTCCTGTTGGGAGGAGCCTCTCATCTCTCATGTGTTGACATCCTGGAAGGTTTTGTAGAAACACCGTTATCGTTAACTGTCGTGTTTTTTTTTTTTTCCATGTTGGATAGAGTAAGGGAGGGTTAACTTGTATCTTCTTCTTCTTCTTCTTCTTCTTCTTCTTCTTCTTCTTCTTCTTCTTCTTCTTCTTCTTCTTCTTCTTCTTCTTCTTCTTCTTCTTCTTCTTCTTCTTCTTCTTCTTCTTCTTCTTCTTTCTCTTCTTCTTCTTCTTCTTCTTCTTCTTCTCTTCTTCTTCTTCTTCTTCTTCTTCTTCTTCTTCTTCTTCTTCTTCTTCTTCTTCTTCTTCTTCTTCTTCTTCTTCTTCTTCTTCTTTCTTCTTCTTTTTCTTTTTTTTTTTTTTTTTTTTTTTGCCATTAACGTCCCATTGGGGGAGATTTCCCTTCAATTCCTGTACTATAGCCAATACAAGATGTGAGCGGAAATCCCTCCAATACAAGATGTGAGAGGAAATCCCTCCAAAGTGAGGGAATCCCTGGTTGTGGCCACAACTAATGACCCCATTGGAAGATTTCTTCTCTTTAACAGGACACATAGGGTGAATCTACCTAATGGACCCAGTCTGCAACAAAAATTCTAATTCCTTTCCACTCTATCCAAATAAAAAAGGATTTTCATTTATACTTTAATATATACAGTTTGAGTGAAGATTACAAGCCTGTTTAATTTTTTGGGTTCTTTTTCCTGGGTGGGTGAGCTGGAGGGAAAAATTTATGTTTTCCCTTCTTTTCTGTGGTTCTTTGTAAATGGGGGGGGGGGGGGGGGGGGGGGATTTCCTCCAGCTTTGGGACACTTTTGCATTTATGTAGTGTAAAATGATTATTGGTTTATGTTGCTTGAGCTGCCAGGGGTTGCATGCAGGCAGGCTATGCAAGTCTAAAAGCCCCATACACGCTACTAGATTTTCTGCAGATTTTTATCTTCAGATTTACCAAAACCATATAATATGAGGTCAAACCTTAAGAGTTTTAATTTGTATGCAATCAGGCATGCCCTTGCACTACATCGTTTTGGTAAATCTGAAGACAAAAATCTGCAGAAAATCGAATAGTGTGTATGGGCCTCAAGACGAAGCGTCAGCTGCACGGACACAGCCACTCATCCTAATGTGACAGGTGTGCGGGAGGTGAGCCGCCCCAAATGTAGACATTATAAGTAGGCTTAGATGGTCTGTCTGCACGCAGCACCTGGTGGTTCCCACTGTAAACAAATGCCCAATTCGCAGTGTACAGTCCTTAACACCTGTGTAAACGAGCCCATTGTTGAGTAGACTTTTATTGGTTATTGGAGATACAACTCCGTTGGGTATATATTCTCTGTCAATAAACAATAAATAAACTGTTGTATTTTATGTGCTGGTTCATTGTGGGCTATTCTCTGGACACACATTTTATAATTTGTGTGGCTTTATTTGAAATGAATAATAGATTGAAAACCATAACATTGCCTATCCTGGAATGCTCTGCATTCTAGTGCCTGGCTCCAGTTGTCACTCTGCACAGTGGATCCCCTGGTAAGAAGTGAGAGAGCTCTACATTCAGGGTCTTCTCACTGCAGGGGGAAGTCTACATCACCGAGAGGTTTGTAGTTTGGGGACCACTGATATGCCTGAGACTTGTATAGGGACTGCTTCATCTGTCAAAATAGTTGTCAGTTCTCTTCATCCATTTAGCTGTTCACCTGCTGTTCCATCAACTTTAAAGGATTTCGAAAAAGTCTTGGTAGTCTTAGTATTAGTTTTTCAATAAACACATACAAATAATAACCTGGATGTGACAATCATAAGATTTGGGTCATGACTTGTTCTAAAGTATCTACAGTATACAGGAAGCAGAACTGCTCAGTTAACCACTTGACCTCCAGAAGATTTACACCCCACCCCCCCCCCCCCCCCTCCTGACTAGGCAACTTTTTTGCAATATGGCACTGCGTTACTTTAACTGACATTTGCATGATCATGTGACACTGTACCCAAATAAAATGTCATGTCCTACCCCCCCTTTCAAATGGAGGTTTTTTTTTGGTGCTATTTGATCACCACTGCCTGGTGTGTGTTTTTTAAAAAATTTTTTTTTTTGCGCCATTAATCGTATATATTAATTTGGTTGGCACAAAATATATAACGGCTACAAACTATGGTATATATTCTGGAATAATTATTATTATTATTATTATTATTATTATTATTATTTTTTCTAGTACTGGGGGTGATCAGCAACTTATAGCGGGACTGCAATATTGCGCCGGACGCTGGCACTTTGTAGGAACCATTGACACTAATACAGTCATCAGTGCTAAAAATATGTTGCTGTATTAATGACACTGGCAGGGAAGAAGTTAAACATCAGAGGCAATCGAAGGATTAAATGTGTGCCTAGCCAGTGTTTTGGTGTAATGTGTGCAGTGCTTTTAGTAGGGGAAGTAATGGATTTTATTCTCTGCTTTGCGGGAAAGAAAATCTATTACTTACCCCCTGACGGGACAGGGCTCTGCCTTATTTAGATAGGCAAGGCTCTGTCCTATGTAAATTCATGAGAATTGCCATCGGTGGTAATCCATTGGCCGGCACCCGGTGATTGACATCTGCTGCGTTTTTAATCACAGCGCGGCTGGGTCCCCGGCGACGCTCACCCACTACCTGTAAGTGACGGATCAGGTACTAGGTATGTGATCTGGCGCAGCTGAGCCACCTTGCCACCATATATGTTGGTTATACAGTCAGCAAGTGGTTAAAATCATCAATACATAAATACCCTTATACAGTATCTCACAAAAGTAAGTACACCCCTCACATTTTTGTAAATATTTTATTTTATCTTTTTTATGTGACAACACTGAAGAAATTACACTTTTCTACAATGTAAAATAGTGAGTGTACAGCACACACAGCCATTAATGTCTAAACCGCTGGTAACAGGTGAGTACACCCCTAAGTGAAAACATCCAAATTGGGCCCAAAGTTTTAATATTTTACATGGCCACCATTTTCCAGCACTGCCTTAATCCTCTTGGGCATGAAGTTCACCAGAGCTTCACAGGTTGCCACTGGAGTCCTCTTCCATGACCACATCACGGAGCTGGTGGATGTTTGAGACCTTGCACTCCTCCACCTCCCGTTTGAGGATACCCCACAGATGCTCAATAGGGTTTATAACTGAAGACCGGCTTGGCCGGTTCATCACCTTTACCCTCAGCTTCTTTAGCAAGGCAGTGGTTGTCTTGGAGGTGTGTTTGGGGTCATTATGTTTGAATACTGGACTGCGGCCCAGTCTCTGAAGAGAGGGGGATCATGCTCTGCTTCAGTAGGTCACAGTACATGTTGGTTCCCTCAATGAACTGTAGCTCCCCAGTGCCGGCAGCACTCGTGCAGCCCCAGACCATGACACTCCCACCACCATGCTTGACTGTAGGGAAGACGCGCTTGTCTTTTTGTACTCACCTGGTTGCCGCCACACACGCTTGACACCATCTGAACCAAATAAGTTTATCTTTAGAAGAGGCTTTGTTCTGGGATGACAGCCATGCAGACCAATTTGATGCGGCTTATGGTCTGAGCACTGACAGGCTGACCCCCCCCCCCCTCCCTTTCAACCTCTGCAGCAATTTTGGCAGCACTTGTATGTCTATTTCCCAAAGACAAACTCTGGATATGACGCTGAGCATGTGCACTCAATTTCTTTGGTCGACCATAGCGAGGCCTGTTCTGAGTGGAACCTGTCCTGTTAAACCTCTGTACGGTCTTAGCCACCATGCTGCAGCTCCGTTTCAGGGTCTTGACAATCTTCTTATAGCCTAGGCATCTTTCTGTAGAGCAACAATTCTTTTATTTTTTTCAGATTTTCAGAGAGTTCTTTGCCATGATGTGCCATGTTGAACTTCCAGTGACCAGTAAGAGAGTGACAGCGATAATGCCAAATTTAACACACCTGAGACCTTGTAACACTAATGAGTCACATGACAGCGGGGAGGAAAAATGGCTAATTGTGCCCAATTTGGACATTTTCACTTAGGAGTGTGCTCACTTTTGTTGCCAGTGGTTTAGACATTAATAGTGTGAGATATTTTGAGGGGACAGCATATTGACACTGTTATACAAGCTGTACACTCACTACTTTACATTGTAGCAAAGTGTAATTTCTTCAGTGTTGTCACATGAAAAGGTACTGTGTATATACCATACATACCATAAAATAATTTTATAAACCAGGTCACATGATTTCTGTTTTTTTTTTTTTTTTTAACCATTTTTAAATCTTCAGCATTGAAGAAGCTCAAGTTGGTAATGTGACTGGGAAGAAACTTTAGCTGTCAGGCAAGCCTTATGGGCAGATGTTGAGGTGGAGAGACACGGATGCTATGGGAAGGTTTCATCTTTAGTGCAAAGTTAAAGTTCTGGAGGCACCTCAAGTGGAAATTTTCATCTTTACTTTTAACTCTCAGTGCAAACCTGTTCAGATCTAATGATATATATTACCCTTTGTGGAGTGCATTTATATTCTATTTATATAAATATTTATATTTAATGGTATTTTTGTATATCTTTCCAAGGTTTGTCTCTAAAGCAGGATTTATGATATATATATATATATATATTTTTTTCCTTCCTGCCTACTAAGGTGAACTTACTGTTGAGGCCTTGTGCAAGATGGAACAAGTTAACAACACATTCCAGGTATTCGAAAAACTTCCTGGTGTATACCTACTTCTAGTACATCCCAATGAGACGGTGAGTGACTTAAATTCCTCTACATTGCTGCACACAAGTATAGGTTCATTGGTCAATGTTTGTTACTTAGGTTATTGCTGAATCACTCAGCTGGGTAACAGACTAAAGGGAAACTCAAACTACAGGGTTGTTCTTGAGATGATCCTCCCATCAATAGTAAAATAAAGGTGATGAGTTGTCAGAGACTGCAATTCTGCGGTCGCCATTACAGTGCCACACTTCCATCCTGATCTGGATTGCTACTTTATTATCTCCGTACGGGGCTCACAAGCTAGCTTGTTGTAGAAGAATTTTTCTTTCTCATTTGTTGAGGGACAAATGAGGCCCTAAACTTTCAGGTTATGCTGCTGCCTACAGGATAACCCCTCACACTACCAGCATGCCTCAGTGTTTTGCTAGCGTCTTAGGAGGATGGTTTTCTTTCTTTCAGCTCTGCTGTGATGAGACCGATATTTTGCTAGAACCTGTTTTTCTTCAGTCAAGGCTGTTTTCTATGCTGCTGTCTGAGTTTTGTCTCTTTTTGATTGCAGCTTTCTTAAAGAAGCGTTTCTTGTCCAGACCCTGCTGGGTATTTGAAGTGCCCCCCTCCCCCCAGAACCTGGTTCTGTGTAGGATGGTTTGCAGACTCTGTTCTGGCAAAAGTTAACTGAGAAGAGCTTTCCAGGTCCACAGCCATTGGCATTGCCTCAGCTCTTGCGCCATCGCTGAAGGCTTACCTGATGCGTAATCTAGTAGCTACCCCTTCTTTTTTTTTTTTCCAGTAGTCTCTTGATTACATTCCGTGTTCTCACCATTTTTTTATTTATTTATTTTTTTAATTTGGAAGAGTTTATCACTGTGGGTAGCCGTGCCACTCTTTTTTTCACCATACAGAGTCAATGGAAGCATCTCCCTGCTGCTACTTCTGCTGCTTTAAAACAGCCTTGTGGTACTCTGTTTTTTTTTTTTTTTTTTTTGTGCTGTCTACTGGGAATTTAGGCACATAGAGCCATTTGACCCTCGCCTCCTACCAGCTGTGATGGTTTTCTAGAATCCTGCCTAGTTTCTCACATTTTTTTTTTCTCCCCCCCCCCCCCCATCTGTGCATAGGCATAGGGCAGTTTTCTTTCTTAGTCATGCAGTACATCACACAGAATCCTTTTTAGTCTTCACCATGGGATATATGCAGCTACCTTCCGTTAGACTTCTTTTCTAGTGTTCTTGCACTACCATGAGAACAGCTTGGGGGATTCACTACGTCAGATTTCTAGGATGAGTTTTCTCCCCATCCACGTGGGCAGGATACGCTGACTTATATGGGAGACCGTTTGGCCAGCATTTTAAGACCTGCCTTGAACGGTTCCCTTTTGGCCTCCCCCCCCCCCCCCCCCCCCCCCCCCGCCTTGAATAAGTGTATCGAGGAGATCAGAGCTGGTGTTTTGTCGCGGTCATGTGATAGTTTTAAGTTTTTGCACTTGTATTCAATATGTGCAAAGAGATCACACAAATAAGTGTAACATTTTATTGAGGGTAATTACAGATAATATATATATTTTTATAATACTTAACTAAAGATGCTGTTTCCGCCATGGGTCCCTTCCATTAGTTGGCATGGCTCAGAGGATCAGGCTCAGATGTATGCCTGATGGCAGCTCTGCGGTGAGACTGACTGCTTTATAACTATAGTGTACAGTGAAACCTTTGGACTACGAGCATAATCCGGTCCAGGAGAATGCACGTAATCCAAAGTACTCGCATATCAAAGCGAGTTTCTCCATTGAAGTCAATGGAAACAAAAATAATTTGTTCCGCATTGACTTCAATGGCATGCAATACCGCATGCGGCCAGAGGTGGGGGGGTGCCAGAGAGCCTCGGAAAGGCCCGAGGACAGCTCGGCTGACCTCGGCAAACCTCGGAAAGAATCCGTTCCCGAGGTTTGCCGAGGTCGGCCTTTCTGTGCATTTCCGAACGGCGCCGCCCCCCCACCTCAGGCCAAACGCAGTACTGCACGCGCTTTTGGCATGAATCGTGCTCGTTTTTTTTGCGAGACAACACTCGTAAACCGAGTTCGGATTTTTAAAAATGCAGTGCTCGTATTGCGAAACGCTCGTTAACTGAGTTGCTCGCAATCCGAGGTTCCACTGTATAGGATTTCTGTGTAAGGCATGGCCAACCCCCACTGCAACACTTCTAAGGAAAATGGCACGTTCATGAAAGGTGGGCTTTCTTATAGTCTGTTTACAATTGCATTCTTATAGCATGAAGTCAGCTAAAGTGACCATCTTCATGTCTTGGTTAGCTCCTTAACCAGATTTAGAATTCGTTATTTGATCTTGTGAGCCATATGAAATCAGCAATTTCCCTATCAGGTGGTTAAATGTGCTCTTCTACCTCAGAAAAAGAAGACTTCTTCTACAAGTCCTGACATTAGGAAAGATACTTTTTGTCCCTCTCAGATCTCCAGTTCCATTTCTAAGTTGGGAACTTTTGTAAAATCAAATTTAGGGGTATAACTGGGAAAGCACCACAAGTCACACCACATCCCAAATAAAGTTGCAGTGTAAAAAGAAATAACGGGACTTTAAAGCAGTGGTCATCAACCCTGTCCTCAGGGCCCACCAACTGGCCAGGTTTGCAAGATAACTGAAATACATCACAGGTGATATCATTTGCTGCTCAGTGATTGCAGTATTCTAGTCTGCATCTCCCCAAGGTACAGTAATACATAAAACCTGGCCTGTTAGTGGGCCCTGAGGACAGGGTTGATGACCACTGCTTTAAAGGTATAACTCCTCAGCAAATGATCCACACATGAATATAAAATCACTATCATTTGTTCACACTAATATAAAGCACCATGTGTGACAGTAATATTATGATGGCTTTACTGCCAAAAACAGGCTGTATCAAAAAACAGTAAATACTAATGTGCTATATGAAAAAAGCCAATATAAACAAAATAACAATGCTGGTATGGTAATGAAAGTTGTTTTCTACTCCAGTGTTTAACATTGCAGCTTCATGAGGTGCTATAAACACCTAATACAATGCATGTTGTTGAATGATGTGGAGCAAATAGTTAATACATGTGTATAGAAAGCAGAACTCGCATCGAAAATTGAAAGTCAAATAGTGCCAACACCCAATCCCTGCCTGGGCTGGTGAGCACATACTTTGGGGCCCCCAAATGATGATTTGGGCTATGTTGGGTGTCTGCATCTCACCTGGACTTTTTAGGATGTTAGTGCTATTATTTGTCCTCTAATTTTCTATATATTTCAGCAGTAGGTATACAAAAGATTTCGCCCAGCCCCTCCCCCCCCCCCCCGCTCCTTTTTTAAAATCACATTTTGTTGCTTTGCAGCCTCAAATGAAGACAGACACAGTTTTTTTGTTTTTATCCAGCTGTATTTAGTCAGTGCAACTTATAACATCCAAGTGAAATATAGAACGCCAACATGTCAGAATTATTATTTTTTTTCAAAAAGAAAATCGCTGAATTGGGGAAAAAAGAATCACCCCCTTGTGCATAGGATGCATTAAGGTGAAAAAGCATGAGGGTTTCAAACCCCTTTAAGTTCTGGACCTGGGGAAAAAATGCCCCTCTGCTCCCCCCCTGCCCAGCCACAGGGACCCAGGGACACTTTTCTCCCTGATCTATCCAAGGTTGTGACATCAGCGTTATTTTAAATCAGCAATTCCAAAATGTGCTATTTTGCAATAGATTAAAATCTCATTAGGGCCTTGATTGCCCATTCAAGAGTGTTTATGTTGTTTTGAACATGTTTTCCACTAGCAGTTATCCTTCATTAAATCACAGAGGTAAGTTCATCTTTGAGATCAGACATGGTGTTGACATTGTACCTTTTTTATTTAGATCCGCCGCTGGGCCATTTTGACTGCCAGAGCACAGGGAAAGGTGGATCGGGATGATTATTATGATTTGGAGGACGTTTTCACCTGCCTTTTTAAGGTCATTGAGCTTGGCCTGTTTGAAAACTCTGACATTTATATGTATACTGAGCTTGAAGATGGAAAGCTGATCCTCCTGCCATCACATTTATACGACACATCTAACTTCAAGAACTACTGGCTGGGTGAGTGAGAGCATTGTATCTTGAACTGGTTTGATGTGTTGTACCATCGCAATATAACAGTAGACTGCTTTTACACAAATTAGCATCTGTGCAACAAACATCTAGCAACGCCGTCATAGTTGTAATAGTAGTCACTGCACATTTCTGACCAGGAACCTGTGCACAAACTTGCATCACCAGATCCCCTTCACTTCAAAGCACTCTACACTCTACTACTAAAAATATGCAGTGGTTTAAAGTGCATTTTGGTCTTTTCTTAATATGCTCGTTTCCTTGTTTTGTCTTTCTTCAATAACAAGAAGGCCGTTAGGGGTCAAAGGATGTACATGATAGCGAAAGGTTACCTATGACTGCCTCTCTCATAATTTGCACCCCCCCCCACTCAAAGCACCTTGTCCCCATGTTGTTGGGGACAAGGGCCTCTTCCTGACAACCCGGGGCCCCCAGATACTGCCCCCCCCCCCCCCCTCACTGTGAATAAGTATGGGGTACTTGCTGCCCCCAAAAGAGGCAGTGAAGTGTAAAAAAGACGTTTTTCACAAGTTGTTGTTGTTGTTGTGGTGTGTGTGTGTGTGTTTTTATTAAGAAATCTTCAATGTGTCCTCTTCCTCTGGTGTGTTCTTCCTCAGGTCTTCTCCCTCCAGTGATGTCTTCGCCGCCGACACGGTCGTCCTCCTCCGCTGTCTTGCTTCGTTCTCTCCGGGTTCTTATATAGCCATGGGGCATGGCCATCCGGTGACATCACCACGAGTCTCCGCCCCTTTTGATGTCACAAGGGACAGAGTCTTGTGGTGACGTCACCGGATGGGCACGCCCCACAGCTATATGAGAACAACGGAGCTAGCACAGCAACAGGAGCCAGTGTTGGGGCAGCAGGACCAGGTCGGCGGGGGAGAACATGCCACTGGAGGAAGACAACACTTTGAAGATTTTTAATAAAGGACTTGTGAAAACCATCTCTTGGTTTTTATTTACACTTCACTGCCTTTTTGCACAAGTTGACCTCCCACTTGTACATGTTAGCTCCATTAAATATCTTGGAGTATTAATCACTAAATACAGATATCTGCACCCACTCTGGGCATAGATAGCCGCAGGATCTGTGGGTATTTATGCCACTTCCTGTCCCCCCCCGCTGTCTGCTGGGAAACGCACGGATCACAGAGACATCAGCGACCATCCGTTTTGCGCAGCGTGACTCATGCATGCGCTGTAGGGAACCGGGAAGTGAAGCCTCAAGGCTCCACTTCCTGATTCCCATACCAAAGATGGTGGCAGCAACCGAGAGCCGAGCGACAGATCAGCTTCGGGTGCCGACATCGCGGGCGCGCTGGACAGTCACAGGTAGCTGCTGACTTTAAAAAAAAAAAAATGATTTAACTCCTTTTCTGTATGGGGTAATTCTCGTCACAAATTGTCCTGGTGCGCTTTGAAGAACCCTACACATTTTATGGGGAGCTGCGCTCTCAGACTTAAATCTCTATTATCTAGCAGCACAGGGAGATGGGGCTCTCTACCTTGCTTTGGTGTGCTCCCCTCAATCCCGAATTACGCACCCCTTTCAACTCCTCTTTCGAGATACACTAGACCCCTTGGTTCTGGGTGGTCGCGGGAGCCTGTTATTCCATCATTGCAACATCTGGGGTCTGGCATGGCATCGGCTTAATATTCCCTCTGTGACTGCTTATTAGAGGTCGACCGATATATCGGCCGATATTTTGCGTTTTTTAATCGGCATCGGCCGATTGTGCTGCTAAAAAAGGCCGGTAAGCACGACTTGCAAATGACTTCTGTTAGAAGTCATTGCAAGTTGCCTGAAGTTTTCCCTGAAGCAACTTGTCTTGTCTCTGGAGCAACTTGTCTGGGCATTCTGCCAAGTGTGAGAAAAAGATACAATGTTTCTGATCAATGAACTCAACTCCCTGTGGAGAAGTTCTCAGTTTAACCATTTAAAGCCTAAATCTTTTCTGACACTTGTTGCTTACAAGTGAAAATCCTGTATTTTCTGCTAGAAAATCACTTAGAACCCCCAAAAATGATATATATTTTTTTAGCAGAGACCCTAGGGAATAAAATTGCGGTTGTTGCAATATTTTATGTCACACGGTATTTGCGCAGCGGTCATTCAAACGCAATTTTTTGGGAAATACACTAATGAATTAAAAAAATCTAAAAAACAGTAAAGTTAGCCCATTCTTTTTTTTCGTCCAAAAGTTTTGATTACCTGTTTTTGTGTATTTATTATTTAAGATATAGTTTTTTTTTTGTTATCTAAATTATACATACAAGTGAACTGATTGGAGGTTTTGTTTTGTTTAATAAAATGTAAGAAATTTTCTGAATCACTTAAGGCTGATTTCACACTGGAGCAGGCAGGCGTTGACGGTAAAAACGCTGCTAGTTTTAGCGGTGCTTTACTGTCATTTAAGCGACGCTATTCGGCTGCTAGCGGGGTGCTTATAATCCAGCTAGCTGCCGAGGAAGGGGTTAAATGCACCCGTCTGGCAACGCTGCCGAAGCACTTTGCAGGCGCTTCGACAGCGGTGCCCATTCATTTCAATGGGCAGGAGTAGTGGAGGAGCGGTGTACACCGCTCCATAGGACTTTTTTTTTTTAACATCCTGCCAGCGCATCACCTCAGTGTGAAAGCACTTGGGTTTTCACACTGAGACTGCAGGGGAGACGTTTTGCAGGCACTTTACAGGCGCTATTTTTAGCCCAAAAGCACCTGAAAAATGCCTCAGTTTGAAATTTTAGATTCTTTTTTGATTTTATGAAGGGGGGGAAAAAAGAAAATCGGCCAAAAAAAATTAAAATCGGCATCGTATATCGGCCGCCGTGATTTCTAAATATCGGCATCGGCCGGAGAAAAACCCATATCGGTCGATCTCTACTGCTTATACACCTTTTTGGGAAAACCCTTGTCTCACTGAACTTCTGTCTATACCGGATCACTAGTTGTGGGTATCCAAGGGAGTTGTATATATTTCACAGGTATACTGTAGTAGTGGTATTAAAACATTTGAGCAACTTTAAGGATGAGTTTGAGCTCCCTAACTCAATGTTCTTCCCCTAACTTCAGCTGGGAACTCAATTCGGCACCTCTACTCCTAATCGGGAACAACTGTACCTTCTAGATGTAGTATTAGGGTCAAAGTCTTACCTCTACATTCTATAATTGTCTTCTAACATCCACTGCTGTAACCCTAGCATATCAGTTGAAACGCCAATGGGTGCCTGCCTAACACCGTTATATATTCTACACAGATGCTACTTGACCCCTTCCCACCTAGCCAAATATCACACAAATTACAGCCCTCTGTCCTAGATGTGGGGAATCTAGCAGTACCTTCTATCATTTTTAATTTGGTCCTGTCTATACAGGGCTACTGGTCCCAGGTAGTTGAATTCCTGTATGACCAAATTGGCTCACCTCTCGCATTATGCCCTAAGCAATGCCTATTGAGCTTGTTTCCTGATGCTGACAAATTCCTTCACATCTTCCTACAAGAGTCCCTATTTATGGCCAGAATGTTAATTTCCCAAAAAAGTGGCTTAGATGGTTGCCTCCAGCTATCTGCAAATGGATGGCTGCTGTTAACTCTACTCTACCTTATAAGAAAAAACTACACTCATAGAGGGTGCCCCGCCGAGTATAACAAAATATGGGACAATTGGTTGGAAAATGCTTCTACCTGAGATGTTGAGGATAGTGCTGATGTGTAGATCAACTGCTGCAAGTTTTATTCAACACAGTAAGGAGACGTGTGTTACTCCTGGTTCTGCCAATGATACATCTACGGTTATGCTCTTTGAAACTGCACCAGTCAGTGAACCCCTGGGGTGTTCTTTTTCACTTGTGCCTCACCCTAAGGCTTACTGATGTGGTTGCATATGTGTACTTTATATGCTATGCACTCTGTATTTTACTTTTTTACTTTTGACTTTTTTAATTTTAATTTTATTTTTTTTTATTCATTTTTATTTTGTTGTACCTGCATAGGCCATATTGTATATTTGTCGTGCTTCTCAAATAAAGAGTTGTTTAAAAAACAAAACTGCGATGGGGGTGTTTACTAGGGGTGCGCATCTTCATTCGAGTAAAATTATCCTGTCAACAATTCGATGCATTGCGATTAATGCCCATGGTTTTTATCCTATTTGGGGAGGGTAAATCTCATAACCATCCCAAAAGAGGGCTAGAAAGTTATTCACTTTCAGTTCATTACAGAGAACAAAGTGGCATTCTTTACATCTAGAGGAAAAACCAGGCTTATTTGCCGTAAGAGCTGTGAAAATGTGGAATAGACTGACACTCTCACAAACTCGCAAAGTTCTGGGCTGCTCAGTAGATTGTTTTAACAAAGACCTGAAATGCATTCCTGTCCTAAATGCACAAAATATAAGTGACAGAGGGATGGTGGTGGGAGGTATGGGATCAGGCAGAGGGATGGAGGGGGGGGGGGGGGGGGGGCAGGCAGAGGTATGGTGGTGGGAGGGATGGGATCATGCAGAGGAAAGGTGGTTTGTAATCTGACACTGGCACTCGCCTGCTCCTGTCGATTCCTCCCCCCTCCACGCTCGGTGTGTCTCTGCCCCTCTTCTCCCCTTCCAGTGCCTCCAGTGATGCCTCTCCTGATGTGGGGTCTCCTCGAGCTCCTCCCCTTAACTCTACTGGCTGTCCGCTCATCAGCTGACTTTCTACTCCAGTGTACATCTCACTGCATACTGTGGTGGGAAGGGGAGGGGGCTCTATTCACCAGGCCTCTGCCTCTGTTTCTCCAGGAGAGGCAGAACACCTGATGACGTCATTAACGATCGATTAAGCCGACTCTAAGTATTGATGCAGAATCACGAATGTCTGAAATGCGATTATATTCAACACCCCTAGTGTTTACTGCCAAGGAGTATACATCATACACTTTTTTGGATTTGCACTGTTGGAGAATTTCTTGTGTTTAATTTAGCACGTTGGATCACTTTCTGCCTTTTTGTCTCTATAGGTATTTGCATGTTGCTGACAGTACTTGAAGAACAGGCCATGGCATCATTCTTGCTAGGGCCTAACAAGCAGAACGATTTTATGCAGTCTATTCTTCACGTTATGGAAAAGCAAACAGAAGGTTAGTTTTGCCAAGTATCATTGTTAAGCCAGTTAACCGTGTTTTTACGTGAGACAGATTGTGTTCCAATGAGCAGGGGATCAGCTCACAGATCCCCTTTCTGATCAGAGCAGAGGGGGTGGATGACCCATCTATGTCTGCTTATTTTCTGCAGAGCGGACACAGACAGAGCCTTGTCTTGTCTATGGGTAGCTGGGAATAAACAGACTCCTCTGTCTGTTTTCACCCGACTACCCTCCAATCCGATTCACCTAATGGAAGAGAACTGATCCCCTTCTGTTTTTTTAAGTTGACCCGATTTGGATCTGGAGGTAGGCGGTAGTAAACGGACAAAAGCCCCTTTTACACCTGCCTGTTCATAGAAATGCACTGACTGACAGGTGGACCACTTTTTTTTTTTTTTTTTTTATTTATTTTCATTTTTTTTTAATGGATGGACACTGATGTGGTGGCACCAATGAGTGGCCACTGATATGCAGCACTGATAGATGGCATCACTGATAAGGAGGCACTTGCAAACATTACTGATGGGCACTGATTGGCATATATGGGCACTGATTGGCATAATTTATGTGCTATGCCATCCCTGGTGGTCATGAGTGCCTAACCTGGTTGTCACAAGTGGTGGGCATCCCTGGTGGTCCTGATTGATAGGCGGCACTGATGGGTTCTTGTGGCACTGATGGGTACTTATGGGTGGCACTGATGAGCATCACTGATAAGGCACTTGCAGGCATTAGTGATGGTTACTGATTGGCATCATATATGGGCACTGACTGGCATTTATGGGCTCTGATTGGCATCCCTGGTGGTCATGGGTGGCAAACCTGGTTCTCATCAGTGGTGGGCATCCCTGGTGATCCGGGGGTGGGGGGGGGGGTGGGTGGCCTGCCCCTGATAACCTCCCCCCCCCCGTCTGGTGAGCAGCCGATTGTCTCTACCCTAGCCGCGTCTGTTAGACGCGTTAGAGAAAAAGCTGATACACGGCTTTTCCTGTTTACCCCCTGATCAACTGTGATTGGCCACAGCTGATTACATGATAAAGAGCCTCCGTCAGATCTTTACCTAGATCGGATTTGTGGTGTGTCAGACTGACACACAGCACCACTGATTGCCGCGGTGCATGCCCCCACGTGCGTCGGCTTGTTATCCTGCTGGAAGTCAAATGATGCCCCGTCAGGATAACTGAACCACCGTCCGGCTGTCATTCTACTATAGGCCGGACAGGAAGTGGTTAAACATTTGGGTACAGCGTTGCAGGACTGAGTAATTGTCCTATAGCTTGTGACCGCGTGGAAATTTTAAATATGATCTGGGCAGGAAAGGAGCGAGTGTGGTTTTGAGGTGGTTAAAGGTACCTTTTCAGTCATCTGTTGTAAAAGTAATAGGTTTAATTTTATACATAACAACTTGACAAGTTTTTGTCTACTTGCCTTTTAAAATTTTTATAAAAAAACAAACCACCGTGACCTCAACCCAAAAAGATGTATTGACTGGCAATTTTCTGCATTCTTTAATGGCTTAAAGTATTGCACAACTTCACAGTTATGTCATCCATTATTTTAGATGAAAGCACAAACCCCTTTTGGCCCGCTCTTCACTGCTTCATGACCATCCTTGATCGCTTGGGTTCCAAAGTATGGGGGCAGCTCATTGATCCCATCCAGGCATTTCAGACCATCATAGGGAGCCCAAGTTACAACAGCGAGATCGAAACCATCAGGAAAAGCTGTTGGAGGTAGGTAATGGTAGCTTGTAAGTTATACAGTAAAGGGAAACTTTTTTTTTTTTTTTTTTTTTCAGTAGTGCTTCGTACAGTCCATGAACAAAAAGACATCTTGGTACACCTCCATCTAGGGATAAGAATTTAGAAGTTTTGTGTGCGTTTTCTTTTGATTTATTATAGATTAGGCCTCTGTGTATGCTCCCTGCCTCTAGAACGTTAGACAGTATATACCTCCAAAGGACATTGGACAGTATGTACCTCCCCTAGTGGCGATAACACCCATACTATAAGGTCAGTTTAGCCGAGTGTCCTTTGGAGGTAGAACATCTTTCTTTAGTTCTACTTGATGCAGTCTTAACTGCTTCAGCCCCGGAAAATTTGGCGGCTCAATGACGAGGCCAATTTTTGTGATTCGGCACTGCGTCGCTTTGCGCGGTCGTGGAACGCTGTACCCAAACAAAATTGACGTCCTTTTTTTTCCCCCTCAAATAGAGCTTTCTTTTGGTGGTATTTGCCTCTGCAGTTTTTTTATTTTTTGCACTATAAACAAAGCGACAATTTAAAAAAAAAAAAACATACATCTGTGAGAAACGCTGCTACCTTGATGCATTGCTACTGTCCTGTGGTGTGTAATTTTGCTTTTATTGAACAAGATTAAAGGACTTCTTTTGCTACCTCTGTGTGCAGCCATTCCTTCTTGTTTGTATCTTATACGGCGGGTGAGCGTGGCATGGACCCTTGGGAGGAGCCCTCCACTTCACTCGCCTGGATCTACACACCTGAGCACTGTTTCCCTGTTTCCTTCAAGGGAAGGTGTTAACACTAGGGGGCGATCAAGGGGTTAGGTGTTCCCTAGGGAGGCGTTTCGAACTGTCAGTGTGACGGACTGACTGGGAGTAGAGAGAGATCGCTGTTCCTGATCACTAGGAACAGCTGATCTCTCTTCTTCCCTGTCTGAACGGGGAATCTGCCTTGTTTACAAGCGATCGTGGGTAGCGGGCAGGTGAGCTTTAGCGACGCACGGCCGCAGTACAGACTGATGTACAGGTATGTTGGTTTGCGCAGCTGAGCCACCTCGTGGCAGTATATATGCGGAAGGCAGTCGTCAAGTGGTTAAGGACCGCCCCTCATACATATACTGCGGCAAGTATATGTGCAAAGCTGGTAGAGACATTCCCAAAAAGATTTGCAGCTTTAATTGCAGCAAAAGGTGGTTCTACAAAGTATTAACAAATGCACACCACACGTTTCAGATATATTAATTTGTAAAAAAAAATTTAAAACCATTTATCGTTTTCCTTCCACTTCACAATTTTATGTGCCACTTTTGTGTTGGTCTATCACGTAAAATCCCAATAAAATACATTTACGTTTTTGGTTGTAAAATTACCAAAATTTGGAAAATTTCAAGGGGCATGAATACTTTTTCAAGGCACTGTAAATTCCATATCTTGGAGCACTGTAAAGGACACCCTGGCCTCTATGCCTTGGTTACTCTACATTGCTTGCTACAAAATGGAGGACTCACGGATTGTGATAGTGTTATTGGGAGGCGCCCAGGGGCTGTGTTTCCAAAAGCTTTGCCAGTGTCTAGTCACATAAAAATATGAGCCTATACCCAGGGTCTATGAAATACTCTACTCCTTTTTTTTTTTCATGCTTTTCTGTTGCATTGAAATGTTTATTCTTGTCATGCTTTTCTGTTAGGACGACAAAGTGTGAACCTGATCCAGATGATGATGACTTTGTGACATGTAGCCAAGCTGTGTACAGTTTTAATACTGAAAAAGTAAAAAAGGTAAAACTCTTAAAGCAGACCTTTCCCCCTTTTGCTAGAATTGTGAGAAAAGATGCATGCTGATGTAAAATTTCCTAACTATTTATTTTTTAGACCTATTTTTTGCTTTTACTTACCTGTTTTGTATCCCACTTTCTGGCTTCCCTGAAAGCAGTGGTGAGATAGCCCCAGCTGTTCAGACCCCCCCCCCCCCCCCCCCCCCAGGGCCTTTTAGGGAAATCTCGTACCTAAATCGCAAGCTCTCGCAGCATTGTCATATTGCTGATGCACGAAGAGCAAGTATGAGCCATACAAAATAACATTAATTGAACTTCTCCCCCAAGATCTTCTGTTTTTGTTCATTTTATGCCATGTGGCACGTGCGCAAGGTCACAAGGATATAGGTAGGTATGATTATTTCCCCCTTTATAAATTCTTAACAAGTTTATAGAGTAGGAAGGGTGGGGGATCCTGTTTAAACATACAGATTGTCAATAATAAACAGGTGTACATATGTCCAAAGAGTGAACCTTTAACCACTTTCAGACCGGACCATTTCGCTGGCAAAAGATCAGAGCGTTTTTTTGCGATTCGGCACTGTGTTGCTTTAACTGACAATTGCGCGGTCGTGCGACGTGGCTCCCAAAAAAAATTGACGTCCTTTTTTCCCCCACAAATAGATCTATCTTTTGGTGGTAATTGATTATTTTTTGCTCTATAAACAAAACAATAGCTATAATAAACCTCCCCAAAAAATATATAAAAAAAAAAAAAGTGTAGGCCGATATGTATTCTTCTACATATTTTTGGTAAAAAAAAAAAAACGCAATAAGCGTCTATTGATTTGTTTACGCAAAATTTATAGCGTCTACAAAATAGGGGATAGTTTTATGGCATTTTTATTAACTTTTTTTTACTAGTAATGGCGGCGATCTGTGATTTTTATCGTGACTGCAACATGGCGGACACGTCGGACAGTTTTGACAAATTTTTGTGACTATTGTCATTTTTACAGCGATCGGTGCGATTAAATTGCACTGATTACTGCAAAAATGGCAGTGAAGGGGTTAACCACTAGGGGGCTAGGGAAGGGTTAAGTGTGTGCTGGGGAGTGTTTCTAACTGTAGCGGGTAGGGGCTGTGTGTAACACTACACTGATCAGCTCTCCCGATTACAGGGAGAGCTGATCAATGACATGGTCACTAGGCAGAACGGGGAGATGCTTGTTTACTTTAACCTGCGGACGCACAGGTGTATATAAATGTGTCCTGCTGTGCTCTGCAGAGTGTCTAAAACTGCTGTGCAGACTGCTAATAATATAAAAATCGCAAACCTGTCCCAATGAGTATCTGAAACTGCTGTGCAGGGTGCTGATGGTATAAAATCACAGTGAATATCTGAAACTGCTGTGCAGACTGCTAATGATAAAAAAATAAATAAAATCAGTCCTGTCCCAATGAGTGCTAATCAAATGCAAAACAAATAATATAAGTAGAAAATATAAATAGTGTCTGCTGTAAATGACAAAAGGTGCTCGTGTTCCGTGGATTCCAAACAATGTGGCGTGAATAATTCAATATAAAGCAATCAAGTCTATTGGAAAAAAAATACAAAAATAAAAACAGAAAAAAACTGTCTAAGGCCCCTTTCACACGGGACGGATCCGTATTTATCCGCCCCGTGAAGATCCGCTGCTCAGCGGGGATTGCTCAGCTGATCCCCGCTGAGCCGGCGGGTGACAGGGCGGTCCCTGCACACTGTGCAGGGACCGCCCTGTCAGATCTCCGCTCTCCTCTATGGGGATCGGATGAACACGGACCGTCTGTCCGTGTTCATCCGATCCGATCTGCAGACGGATGGAAAAATAGGGTTTTCCTCCGTCTGCAGAATCTGACCATAGCGGAGGCGGACGATATCGGGTGTCAGCGGATGCTCATCCGCTGACACCCGCTATCCCATAGGGATGCATGTATGTCCGTATTTCATCCGAAAAAGGATGGATGAAATACGGACATACGGTCCGCATGTGTGAAAGGGGCCTAAAATGAAAATATAATTAAAGTGCCATGTGACTTCATGCAGATTGTGCTCTCCTCCCCCGTCAGGTGTACCCTCACCTTAAGGGCTTAAATTTTAAGCCTGAAATACTTTATAACAGTTGGGGGTCTTGATTTTTTTTCTTTTACTCCTGTGCTTGCTGCTTTGGATACCTCTCACTTTTATGCCCCGTGCACACGATCGGAAAATGCTGCATTCAAATCAATCGTACGATAATCAGATCGTTAGTACAGAGCATTTGAGAGCCGATCAGGACAGTTCATCCGATATTATTCTATCGGACATGCACGGAATTTTTTTTTAATTTTAATCAGTACAGCTATCGTTCGAAAATGCATTACAACACGTGACATCACTTCAAAAAAATTTTTCTGTCGTGCAGGAATTTTCGTGACTTTAGTAAACTCATCAGATTCGACGTGAGATTAGCATGCAATAAAAAACAGACGATCATTCTTCTGATTAATCTCATCGTGTGTATGGGGCTTTAGTCTCCTGCTTGCACTGGCTGCTCTCCTCTCTCCAAGATGTCTCCACCAAGCCTCCTCACATGTCCCATAGGGAGAGTAATAAAGGCACACAATAGTGTAATACCGCTACAATAATGTTTAATATTCTTTAAAACATGTAATACATTAAACTCACATTTTAATAGGATAAAAAACGCTCTTTAAAGTGCTGGCAATGCTGTAGTGATGAGGTGATGAGGGGGATAGGATCACCTGTTCCCAGATCTGCAGCCCCGGTAGTGCAATGTTCGGATTCTCCTACACCTCCTCCCCAGGCTACCTCCTGCTTCCTGTGCGTCAGTCAGTCAAAATCCGACCGGTTTCGTCACTATCTTCGTGACTTCCTCTGGGATAATTGACTGGCTGACATTTCGCATTCATTTATATTGCAGCGATAGCCGCCATTTTCTTGTGGCACCTGTGTATTCTTCATTGCTTTGTATTACAGCAACGGCTGCCATTTTCTTGTAGCCCATGCTGGACCTTCTATTGCTTTGTATAGCGGCGTCGGCCGCCATTTTCTTGTAGCCCATGCTCGATCTTCTATTACTATGTACAGTATAGCGGCGTCGGCCGCCATTTTCTTGTAGCCCCTGATGTTGCCTCTATATTCTATACCAATCGCCGCCATTTTGCCTTGGTCCATTTAGCACTATGTCGGCGATCCGGTATACTACTGCTGGATCACATATAAAAAGACATTATTTAAAAACTTTACCTGTGAAGTGCATCTCTATATACATCATGTTTATGCACAGATATCGCTCTATTTTGTGGACAATATGTGGCTATTGTGTTGCCAAAGGTACAATGGTCTTTAGCTGTAATAGAGAGCCCTAGTGGTGAAAAATGATATCTACTTCCATACAGTGCTGATAACAATTACCCTATGGAAGTACTATTAATTCTGTCATTAACAATTTTATATACCGGAAGACAGAACATAATATACACATGTATACATTTTAAAGATCATTTTTAATGCCATTTTATATATATATATATATATATATATATAATTGTCATTAAAAATGATCTTTAAATGTATACATGTGTATATTCTGTTCTGTCTTCCTGTCTTCCGGTGTTTATAGTGTGCAAGTGAAGATTTCTGCACAGAAGTCTGCATTGCGATACTGGATGTCCTAAAATCGCATCCAAAGGCATCATAATATAAAGCTAAAAATACGATGCTAAAGGGATTAATAGATAAAATATATTTTTATATAAAAAAAAAAGATAAAAAATTTGCCAGAAAGCAACTCAAGTCAAATTTCTTATTTGGTCCTCTGGGCGCCAGACTACCCAATTCATACACCCACCATGATTCTCTCTGACTGAGTGTTCTGATACAGTGGCTCCCCCTCCAATGTTTTTTATATTTAGCTTTATATTATGATGCTTATGGATGCGATTTTAGGACATCCAGTATCGCAATGCAGTCTTCTGTGCAGAAATCTTCACTTGCACACTATAAACACCGGAAGACAGACCATAATATACACATGTATACATTTAAAGATCATTTTTATGAGATATATATGTGTCATAAAAATGATCTTTAAATGTATACATGTGTATATTATGTTCTGTCTTCCGGTATATAAAATTGTTAATGACAGAATTAATAGTACCAGGGTTATTGTTATCAGCACTGTATGTGAGTAGATATCATTTTTCACCACTAGGGCTCTCTGTTACAGCTAAAGACCATTATACCTTTGGCAACACAATAGCCACATATTGTCCACAAAATAGAGCGATATCTGTGCATAAACATGATGTGTGTGTATATAGAGATGCACTTCACAGGCAAAGTTTTTCAATAATGTCTTTTTATATGTGATCCAGCAGTAGTATACCTGATCGCCAACATAGTGCTAAATGGACCAAGGCAAAATGGCGGCAATTGGTATGACAATAGAAGCAACAGCGGGGGCTACAAGAAAATGGGGCCGACGCCGCTATACTGTACATGGCAATAGAAGGTCCAGCATGGGCTACAAGAAAATGGCGGCCGACGCCGCTATACATAGCAATAGAAGATCCAGGATAGGCTACAAGAAAATGGCTGCCGTTGCTGTAATACAAAGCAATGAAGAATACACAGGTGCCACAAGAAAATGGCGGCTATCACTGCAAACTAAATGAATGAGAAATGTCAGCCAGTCAATTATCCCAGAGGAAGTCACGAAGATAGTGACGAAACCGGTCGGATTTTGACTGACTGACGCACAGGAAGCAGGAGGTAGCCTGGGGAGGAGGTGTAGGAGAATCTGAACATTGCACTACCGGGGCTGCAGATCTGGGAACAGGTGATCCTATCCCCCTCATCACTACAGCATTGCCAGCACTTTAAAGAGCGTTTTTTATCCTATTAAATGTGAGTTTAATGTATTACATGTTTTAAAGAATATTAAACATTATTGTAGCGGTATTACACTATTGTGTGCCTTTATTACTCTCCCTATGGGACATGTGAGGAGGCTTGGTGGAGACATCTTGGAGAGAGGAGAGCAGCCAGTGTGAGCAGGAGACTAAAGCCCCATACACACGATGAGATTATCAGAAAAATGATCGTCCGTTTTTTATTGCATGCTAATCTCACGCCGAATCTGATGGGTTTACTAAAGTCACGAAAATTCCTGCACGACAGAAAAAAAAATTTGGAAATGTCACGTGTTGTAATGCATTTGTATTGCATTTTCGAACGATGGCTGTACTGATTAAAATGAAAATCATACGATCTGGCATCGTACGAAAAAAAATTTCCGTGCATGTCCGATAGAATAATATCGGATGAACTGTCCTGATCGGCTCTCGAATGCTCTGTACTAACGATCCGATTATCGTACGATCGATTCGAATGCGGCATTTTCCGTACGCAAGCACAGGAGTAAAAGAAAAAATCAAGACCCCCAACTGTTATAAAGTATTTCAGGCTTAAAATTTAAGCCCTTAAGGTGAGGGTACACCTGACGGGGGAGGAGAGCACAATCTGCATGAAGTCACATGGCACTTTAATTATATTTTCATTTTAGAAATTTTTTTTTCTGTTTTTTATTTTTGTATTTTTTTTCCAATAGACTTGATTGCTTTATAGTGAATTATTCACACCACATTGTTTGGAATCAACGGAGCACGAGCACTTTTTGTAATTTACAGCAGACACTATTTATATTTTATACTTATATGATTTGATTAGCACTCATTGGGACAGGACTGTGATTTTTATTTTTTTTTATCATTAGCAGTCTGCACAGCAGTTTCAGATATTCACTGTGATTTTATACCATCAGCACCCTGCACAGCAGTTTCAGATACTCATTGGGACAGGTTTGCGATTTTTATATTAGCAGTTTTAGACACTCTGCAGAGCACAGTGCGACACATTTTATATACACCTGTGTGTCCGCACAGATAGAAAAACCTGTATTTGTTTATATATATATATATATATATCTCTATCTCTCTCATTCACATTGTGGGAAGGTGTGGGGAGTGTCAGCAGCTATAGCATTCCGTTTTTAGTTTCAAGCAGCGCACAAGGTTCCACCCATTCTTCTTGTTTATAAAGCAAATTATTCAATTCATGTGATAGTAGTAATGATAATCACCGTTCATCAATAAAAGTATGAGGAGACTAATCAATAAAGCAAAAAAAGGCTGCGGCTGTTTCTATATATATATATATATATATATATATATATATATATATATATATATATATATATATATATATATATATATATATATATATATATATATATATATATATATATATATACAGGAAAAAATCATGCTAGAATAAATAGCATGAAAAAGCAACAGTCCATAAATGTCCAAACTCAAATAAATTGAACAGGCAGCCAGCGACAGGAGGAAAGTGTTATCAGAAGTGAAGTGAAATCCACCACAGAAGCAGAATAGGCTGCAGCCGATTTGAATCCTACACCAGCACCGATTGCACCCTGTACTCACCCCAGTAGATGGATGCTTACCAGAGCCAAAACAATTGGAAGCCTTAACCTGGATCTCCCTGCATACACATCCTCGAATTATCACTCCTCAGGTCGCATAAGAAGGGGCGTCAACATAAAAGGATACAAACAACATACTTGCATAGTGTTATACCTTTTAATAAGCGCAAAAATCGCCCCCACTATAGATCGCACTTACATTAAAAACAATTAAACAAGCATGGCGGCAAAATACTCCATTCAGATCAGCTAAGGCTCTACCTCACCAACGATCCGGACAGCTGGATGAGAGCGATGTGAAATCAAGGCCTCCGTTTTACATGTAAATAAAGGAACTAGAAGTAACAATGATTTTGGCACTTCCGATTTCAGATCCACCATTTTCTGGCCTGTACAGCAAGGGGACATATCTCGCCAAGCCGATCTGTGCTTGGTTAGACCCCTAATGTCTCCATAAAGAATATCTGTCACCTGCCTAATGCTATCACGTGGGGTTTTATTTATTTATTTTATTTATTTTTTTTAATCCTTTTGTGTTGGTATCAAGTAAAATTTTAATGAAAGGGGGGAAAAGAATGATGTATTTAGAACAATTGCCATAACCCCTGTTGCACCACACATGTGACATATCATAGAGAACGTCAGTGAGAGCAATAATTCTAGCACAAGAATTACTAGTTGACTCTAAATTAATGAGCTGTAAATAAAAAAACTGGAAAGTATCACCTATTGTGATTTTTGGGAAACCTTTGTTTTTTTGCAATATCACAGGCGCACACAATTGTAACCACTTGCGGACCAGGCCTTTTCTGGCACTTTTTGTTTACAAGTTTAAATCAGTATTTTTTGCTAGAAAATTACTTGGAACCCCCAAACAATGTATAATATTATTATTATTATTATTATTATTATTATTATTATTATTTATTATTAATAATTTTTTTTTTAACCGGTTCCCGACCAGCGCACGACTATGTACGTCGGCAGAATGGCACGGACAGGCAAATGGGCGTACCTGTGCGTCCCTTTTTAAATTTGCCGCTGTGCCATCGTGTGCGCGCCGCCAGTGGCATGCGTGCGTGTCGGCCGTGAGCAACGGGGATACCCGCGATCGTCTCGCGGAGAGGAAGAATGGGGACAGTGTCACTGATCTCTGCTCCCTGTGAGCGGGAGCAGAGATTAGTGATGTGTCACAGCTAGCCCATCCCCCCCTACAGTTGGAAACATTCCCTAGGACACACTTAACCCCTACAGCGCCACCTAGTGTTGACCACTTCACTGCCAGTCACATTTACACAGTAATCAATGCAATTTTAATCGCACTGATCGCTGTATAAATGTGAATGGTCCCAAAATTGTCCGACGTGTCTGCCATAATGTCGCAGTCACGATAAAAATCGCTGATCGCCGCCATTACAGTACTAATAATAAAAAAATTATATATATATATATATATATATATATATATATATATATATATATATATATATATATATATATATATATATATATATATATATATATATATAAAAAAAATGCCATAAAACTATCCCCTATTTTGTAGACGCTATAACTTTTGCGCAAACCAATAAACGCTTATTGCGATTTTGGTAAAAAAATGTAGAAGAATACGTATCGGCGTAAACTGAGGGAAAACAAATGTTTGTTTATATATTTTTTGGGTGTATTTATTATAGAAAAAAACAAAAAAATTATGCTTTTTTTTTTTTTTTTTTTTTTTTTTTTTATTGTGGAAAAAATAAAAACCGCAGAGGTGATCAAATACCACCAAAAGAACGCTCTATTTGTGGGAAAAAATATGTAAATTTTGTTTGGGAGCCACGTCGCACGACCACGCAGTTGTCAGTTAAAGCGACGCAGTGCCGAATCACAAAAAGTGCTCTGGTCTTTGGCCAGCAACATGGTCCGGGTTAGGCAAAGATCCTAGGGAATAAAATGGCTGTTGCACAGTATTTGTGCAGCAGTTTTTCAAATGTAATTTTTTGGGAAAAAAATTATTTTAATGAAATAAAAACAAAACCCAATATGTACCCCAGATGTTATGCCAAGTAAATAGATCCCTAAAATTTCACGCTTTAAAATTTTGCACGCTCATGGAATGGTGACAAACTATGGTACTTCAAAATCTCCATAGGCAATGTTTTTTCTAAATGCCTTTACAGGTTACCTGTTTAAAGTTAGAGGAGGTCTAGTGGTAGAATTATTGCTCTCGCTCTAATGTTCGTGCACGGAGGGTTGGGGGCGCTTTTAAAATCTCTTCTTTACCTTTTTTTTTTAAAAGCAAAAGATAAAAAAAAAAAGTACTTCCAGCCTGGACAGGAAGTGATGCCATGATGTCACTCTGGTCTCCCAAGGCCATAGAGGCAATCCTAGAGCATCTACTCTTTGATCGCCTATGGGAAGCAGCCGCCGCACCGTCAGATCGTTTCTCGGGCAAACCGGCGGAAACGATAAGTGCGAGCAACTCTGGCAAGAGGCGGGGGGGGGGGGGGGCAGGGGTGGAATGTCCCCTCTCGCCGCTTTTGAAAGCGTTCCAGCGGCTCATGAGCCATTCAGAGCGCTTTCAAGAGCCAGCCGCTGGCTGAAAATGATACGGTTATGGCCGCTATCTTTGGCCATAATCCCAGTAAATCACTTGCAACCTGCAACGTATATATACGTATTGCGTCGGCAAGTGGTTAAGCTGTGGCATGTTCGGTATATGTAGACAAGGAAAATTTTTGGCGGGATTTTTTAAGGGTGCCAACAAAGAGGAAGAAGTAATTTTCAATACTCCACAATAGGTATAAAAAAAATTACAAGATTTTATTTTATTATTTATACAAGACATAGTTAAGCTAATTTGCATGATGCAACCTCACCTTTTTATATTTCATCAAAAATGGTTATTGTATTGTGTGTGTTTGCTCTAAAATTAATTTTATTATATTTTGTTTCCTAAAAAATCTCTATCACGACATAAAAATTTGCAACTATCATCTTTTTTTTTTTTTAAAGGACCTCTGCTTTCAGAAAATGTATAATGTTCTGGGGATTTGAGAAATGAATTTGCCAAAATGAAGATTTTTACGTGTGTTCAATAATGAAATAATTTGCTCTAGAGCCCATTTGGTTAAAAAAATATTGTTTTACTAAGTTATTGGTAATTGCATTTTTTATGTTGTGTTGTAATTTTTTCCCCTTTTTTTTTTTTTTTTGTCATTTCTTTGTAGGAAGCTGGGTGGAAAACTGCAATTTGCCCAGACTATTGTCCTAATATGTATGAAGATATGCAGAGCCTTGCTAGCATACTCCAATCTGACATTGGTCAGGATATACGTGTCCACAATAGCACCTTCCTATGGTTTATTCCTTATGTTCAATCTGTCATGGACCTTAAAGACTTAGGAGTTGCTTACATTATGGAAGTGATTCACCACCTGTACTCTGAAATAAAAGTTGTCTTCAATCAGGCAAGCAGCCAGTGTGACAAAGTGACAGAATTCTTTGTCAGAGTCTTGGTTGCTATCATTGAACTGCATCGAAGTAAAAAGTGCCTTCATTTCCTCTGGATCAGCTCACACAAGTGGGTTGAAGCCATTGTCAAGTGTTCCCTGCTTCCAGTCAAAAGCCCAAGAGTTACATCCACCTCGGCATTACCTTCTTCGCCCATTTCTCAGACTCCTTCCTCTGTGCAATTTGCTTGCATGCAATTAATTAGAAGCCTTTTACGAGAAGGTTTTCAGCTGGGGCAGCAAGCCGCTTGCAAACAATATTTAGACAAATTCAACTTGATTATCAGAGGAAATTTATTAAGAAACTTGGATCTTAGTAAGTCTGAGGTTCAAGGATTGCAAACCTGTCTCACTCAAATCATTAAAAGTATTAAGGACAAGGTATGCAGCATTCCTAGTTCTTCCGCTGATCAAAGTCCAGCAAGCCTGATCCAGGCTGTACCCTTTATTAAGACAGAAAAAATGGATTGGGAATGTTATGGATCCAGCATTACTTCTCCACATAACTTACTTGATGTTCCTCTCCACCCCTTAGAACGTAGGGAACAATTAGAAATGAATATGAAAAAAGAAGCACCTGACTGTATTTCATACCTAAAGACCCATATTAAACAGGAACAGTTGGATGATGCAAGTACTTTAATTTCTGCCCAAAAGGAACCAAAACGATTGGCAGCAGGATGGCAATCCAAATTATCTAAAGTCATTGCAAAAGCTCCAAGTTTGAAGCCAACCACAGCAAATGTAGTGGCTGAAAGTAAAATAAGCAGCAGTGAAGGGAACTCCAGAACTGCACAAAGGTCATATGAAATGGCTAAAGAGCAGAAAGATTTGTTGCTAAAAGCAAAAAGTTACGGTAATGAAAGTGAGTCAGATGATTTAGGTGACGGTGATGAAAATCTATCTCGGAAAGAGTGTGTCAAAAAATGTGTGGACAGAAGTCAACAGACCAAAACTGACAGTCTTCCCGTAAGTGAGAAACTTCAAAGGCTGTCTTTAGACAACAACCCCGCAATCAGACCCATAAAGAGAGAATTTCAAGAGCTTTCTGAGGTCAGCTCTTCCAGCTTTGTAGAAAGCAATATTGACTCTGTAGTGAACAGTGACATAGATGATGCTCTTCCCTTGTCTGTGGTTAAGAAAAAACTTCTAAGGAAAAATTCCAAAAAGTCAGCTATAAAAACTAAAATGAATCGCGATTACACAGCAGAAGTGGCACAGATGAAAGGTTCCAATCTGCAGGGGTCTGATGTACCGGAGTATTCTATAAAGAGGAAAGTTAAAGGGGCAACCAGAGCTATTGGGGATGACGATGTTTCCTCCAAAGAAAAATCTGATCATATTATAACAATCTCAGATGACACTGACCCAGAAGAAGAAGAACCTTTTTGCAAATCTCTTTCAATACAAAAGCCGGAGACTGGTCAAGATATTTCAGAAAAACCAATACAGAGACCAGATCAAATTAAGTCTGAGCCTGGCAATCCAAGCTTTGAGGAGTATGGTTCACAATGTTTCGAATTTGAAACCGAGGATGATATATATTCTGCGTGGAGTGACTCGCAGTTGGAGGAGACGAAGCCTAATGTTGTCCAAGAAAATAAATCCTCAAAGCCAGAGACCAACAATATTGAGGACTTTGAACAAAACAATGATCTTAATCAGTGGGGGTATGACACCGACTATGTTTCTGAAGAAATAATAGAGAATGCCGCTAAAGATGCAGAACAGCAATTTAAACTATCAACCTCTACTGCAAACACTCCATCTAGAAAAGATCATGGTGTTAATAAAGTACCACATGAGACTGTGAATTCCAGCGTGCTTTATGAAAAAAGATCTCATGAGTTTGTCGCAGAAACAGACCCTAAAATAAAACCGCCAAAATTATCTAAAGAACCAGATTCTTTCCATGCCGAAAGTAGGAACACAAAATCTCCAGCAACACAAAGGAAACTGAAAACAGCCAAAGCAAACAAAGCTGAAAGTCCATTAAAAGGCCAGGGGCATGTCAGGAAGAATGGAAGCCCAGGTAAAGCTTCCCCTGCTGTGGTGCCACCAAAGAAAATACACAAGGGTCCTGAACCAACTTCCACTGTTGAAAAACTAAGTTTAAAAAAGGCTCCCCGCAAAGCTTTTGATCTGTCCCAAAGATCCCTTGATAGCTTGGCCGAATTACGGAATTATGGCAAGTCCGCAGGACTTGTCGAGACTAGAAAGCGTAAATCAAAACTGATTTCACCACAGTCACTTTTAGTAAAAGGTACTAAGTATTTGGCTTGCCAGGATAAACAGTTTTATCGACAGTCCAGACCTAAGGAGACAGAGAAAAGGAGAATGAGTAGTGATGCTGAAAACTGTGACAAAAATGCAGGTATGGCAACAAAGCAAAGTGGACACAAGCTAGGGGATCAGACCTCTCTTCCAGGTCAACTGAACAGCACAGAGAAAATGGAGAGGCCAAAACAGCAAGAACCTCAGGGATTGGAGCTTATGGATGCAAAAAAAGGGTATATGGGCAGTTCTGAAACAACCAAAGATAATGAAACTAATGATTATCCTGTTGCCGAGTTAGTGCCACAGTCGAATTTTCAAGAGAATGACCATGCTCAGCCCACCATGCCATGTACTCATTATGATGATCATGATGATGATGATGACTTGTTTTTAACACAGGCAGATCCAATTGATATGGATGTGTGCTCACAGTTGGAGACTGATATACATGTTGGCAAACCTCAAGATATGTGTCCATCCAGTGTGGTTGATCAATCGCCATCAGTTCCCCAGCAGACGGATGTATCAAAATGTAGTTTTAAGGACTGCACCGAGTTTGTCACAGTTTCTGGTGATAAGTGTCCTATACATTCTGCTGCTGAGAAAAAAGAGGATCACATGTTTGCCCGCCCTGGTTTGCCCCCTTCTCTTCAAAAACTGTCCAGACCTTCCACTGCTAAAGTTTATAGTTCTGGGACAACCTCTCGAACTGCCAGCCTTACAAAAGATCTTGAAAGTCTCCCAAAGCACCTACCTACTGCAAAAGCTAAATCTCAGTCTTTAAAACCATCAGTGCCTAGACCAACTGTTCAACCTCCTGCCCAAAACAAGACCCCAGTGTCTCTGAGTACAAGCAATGTGCTGAAACCTCTGATCAACCAAAACAACATCCCCATACAGGGCAGTCCTAATTATGTTCAAGGAACCAGAATGAATCCTCATGCTGCAATCCGAACACCACAGCGGGACCAGACCTGGTTACTGCGAGAAGTGCTGAACTGGACTTTTGAAATGTTTGACAACATTGCACAGTTTGGGCCCTCCAACAAACTTTGTCAGTTGCCGTTATTAAAAGTGCCACTCAGGTTTTCAGATTACGAGGAGTACTTCAATGTCTTTTGCCCATTGATGCTTCTGAACACATTTGAATCGGTAAGATTTTTTTTTTTTTTTTTTTTTTTAATACAATAAATTAAATCATTTTCTGAATGTGTCCCCAAGGATCTCTCTCTCTCTCTCTCTCTCTCTCTCTCTCTCTCTCTCTCTCTCTCTCTCTCTCTCTCTCTCTCTCTCTCTCTCTCTCTCTCTCTCTCTCTCTCTCTCTCTCTCTCTCTCTCTCTCTCTCTCTCTCTCTCTCTCTCTCTCTCTCTCTCTCTCTCTCTCTCTCTCTCTCTCTCCAAAAAGTTTTATAAATTGATTTTGCATTTTAATGCGTGAAATAAGTATTTGACCTCTTCGCTTGGTGGCAAAACCCTTGTTGGCAATCGGAGGTCAGACGTTTCTTGTAGATGGCCTCCAGGTTTACACACATCTCAGAAGGGATTTTGTCCCACTTCTCTTTGCAGATCCTCCCCAAGTCATTAAGGTTTCGAGGCTGGCGTTTAGGAACTCGAACTTTCAGCTCCCTCCGCATATTGTCTTTGGGATTAAGGTCTGGAGACTGGCTAGGCCACACCAGGACCTCAATGTGCTTCTTCTTGAGCCACTCCTTTGTTGCCTTGGCCGTGTGTTTTGGGTCATTGTCATGCTGGAAGACCCATCCACGACCCATTTTCAATTTCCTGGCTGAGGGAATCAAGATTTGATGGTACATGGCCCTTCCATCGTCCCTTTGATGCGGTGAAGAACACCCCCAAAGCATGATGTTTCCATGTCCCATGTTTGACGGTGGGGGATGGTGTTCTTTGGGTCATAGGTAGCATTCCTTCCTCCTCCAAACACAGTGAGTTGAATTGATGCCAAAGAGCTCGATTTTTGGTCTCATCTGACCATAACACTTTCACCCAGTTCTTCTCGGAATCATACAGATGGGCCTGTACATGTGCTTGCTTGAGCAGGGGGACCTTGTGGGCGCTGCATGATTTCAGTCCTTCACGGCGCAGTGCGCTACCAATTGTTTGTTTTCTTGATGATGAATATGGTCCCAGCTGCCTTGATCGACAAGAGTCTCATGTGATTCTGGGCTGATTCCTCACTGTTTTCATGTTCATTGAAACGCCATGAGGTGAGATCTTGCATGGAGACCCAGACTGAGGGAGATTGACAGTTATTTTGTGTTTCTTCCATTTGCGAATAATTGCACCAACTGTTGTCACCCTCTCACCAAGCTGCTTGGCGATGGTCTTGTAGCCCATTCAAGCCTTTTGTAGGTCTACAATCTTGTCCCCGACATCCTTGGACAGCTCTTTGGTCTTGGCCATGGTGGAGAGATTGGAATTTGATTTGCTTCTGTGGACAGGTGTCTTTTATACAGGTAACAAGCTAAGATTAGGAGCGCTCCTAATCTCAGCTTGTTACCTGTATAGAAGACACCTGGGAGACAGAAATCTTGCTGATGGGGGGATCAAATACTTATTTCACTCATTTAAAATGCAAATCAATTCATAACAATTTTGGAAATGCGTTTTTTTGGGGGGATATTTTTGTTCTTTCTCTCACTGTTAAAATCTACCAACAAAATTATAGACTGATCATTTCTTTGTCAGTGGCAAATGTACAAAATCACTAGGGTAGTTGCATAGTCGGTAAGGTTGAAAAAAAGACACCAGCCTATCCAGTCCATCCAGTTCAGCGTGTGCGTGTGCGTGTGTGTGTGTGTGTGTGTGTGTGTGTGTGTCAATAGTAATTCCCATATCCCTATATGTTGTGATCATTAAGATGCCTGCTAATACCACTGACTGTGGAAGAGAATTTCACATCCTTACCGCTCTGACAGTACAGAACCCTCTACGCAGTTTAAGGTTAAACTGCTTCTCTTCCAATTTCAGTGAATAGCTACGTGTCTTTCACAGAATTTTTTTCTCTATGCTAATAAGGTATTTGAACATTACCATCATATCCCCTCTCAAGCTCAATGCTTGTAGTCTTTCCCCATAGCTGAAATCCTCTATTCCCTTTTATTAACTTTGTTGCCCTTCTCTGGACTCTCTCCAGTTCCAGCACATCTTTCTTGAGGACTTGTGCCCCGAACTGGACGGCATACTAAAGATGCAGCCGGACCAGAGTCTTGTAGAGTGGAAAAAAGTATCGTTTTTAGCTCTGGATTACATCCCCCCCCCCCCCCCCCCTTTAATGCATGCTAATAGTCTGTTGGCATTGCATGCCACTGCTGAGCAAGTCATCTACTAGGACCCCTCCAGGTCCTTTTCCATCCTGGATTCTCCCAGAGGTTCTCCTACTAGCGAGTAACTTGCATTTCATATTTTTAGCACCCAAATGCATTACTTGACCTTTTTCAACATTAAACCTCTTTTGCCAAGTAGCTGCCCAACCCATTATTTTATTTAGGTCTTGTAAGGTTTCCACATCCTGCACAGAAGTTATAGCTCTGCTTAGCTTTGTATCATCTGCAAATATTGAGATTGAGCTATTTCCCATCCCCTATATCGTTTATGAATAAATTAAACAGAGTTGGTCCCAGGACAGATCCTTGGGTGACTCCACTTACCACACGAACCATTCCAAGTACTCACTATTTATCACCACCATTTGGACCTGTCCCTGTAGCCAGTTTTCAATCCAGGTACTCCCACCCACCGCCCCCCCCTATGGTCCATGCCGACAGACCTCAGTTTGTAAAGTAAACGTTTTGTGGGGAACTGTATCAAATGCCTTAGCAAAATCCAGAAACACCAAATCCACAGGCCTTCCATTTTATCGAGAAGGCAGCTGACTTCCTCATAAAACAATAATTTTATAATAATTGATGTTAGGCTGACTGGCCTGTAATTTCCAGGGATACATCTCGGCCCTTCTTTAAATATTGGTACCACGTTGGCTTTTCTCCAATCTGTTAAGTTTTTTTATTTTATTTTTTTTTAAGTTTATTTCTGATACTGGCTTCTGTTAGCCAGGAGGGTACATTCTGTAACGTGTTATTAACATTACAGTCTTGGTTAATATATTCCCCGTCATTAGTTCAGTGACTGATAACTGTATTAGTGGCACTGGTTCCCGAAAGTGTTAAAAGTGTGATTGTCCGCCACAATATCGCAGTCCTGCTAGATGTCGCTGATCGCCGCCATTATTAGTATAAAAAAAAAAAATCCATAAATATCCCATAGTTTGTAGATGCTATATACATTTCTGGAATACAGGATTGTGTTGGTTTTTAATTGCCCTGGTCCAACTGGCTTTGTTTGGCAGATGGAAATTGCAGCAATAGCTTGTTGCAGAGCTGGGCCTGCGAGATTAAGGAGAGGTGTTAAAAGCGTCTCAAACTATCCAGTAGCAATCTTTGATTGAAGGAACATCTCCAATAGGTACAGTAAGGCGTTTAGGACTTGGACAGCAGGGTCTAAAAGGGGAATATATTAACCAAGACTGTAATGTTAATAACACGTTACAGAATGTACCCTCCTGGCTAACAGAAGCCAGTATCAGAAATAAACTTAAAAAAAATAAATAAATAAATAAAACTTAACAGATTGGAGAAAAGCCAACGTGGTACCAATATTTAAAGAAGGGCCGAGATGTATCCCTGGAAATTGCAGGCCAGTCAGCCTAACATCAACAGTCTGTAAGCTATTGGAGGGGATAAGGGACTATATCCAAGATTTTAGTAATGAAAACCGCTTTATTAGTAGTAATCAGCATGGATTTATGAAGGTTTGTTCTTGTCAGACCAATCTATTATTGTTTTATGAGGAAGTGAGCTTCCTTCTAGATAAAAAGGAAGGCCTGTGGATTTGGTGTTTCTGGATTTTGCTAAGGCATTTGATACAGTTCCCCATAAAACGTTTACTTTACAAACTGAGGTCTGTCGGCATGGACCATAGGGGGGGGAGTACCTGGATTGAAAACTGCCTACAGGGACAGGTCCAAATGGTGGTGATAAATAGTGAGTACTTGGAATTCTGCCTAGTGACAGTGTTGCTGATCTCTGCTCCCTGTGATCGGAGCAGAAATCCGTGACTGTCACACACAGCCACATCCCCCCACTGTTAGAAACACGCCCCAGGACACACTTTAACCCTTACACTGCCACCTAGTGGTTAACCCCTTCACTGCCAGTGTAATTTACACAGGAATCAGTGCATTTGTATAGCACGGATTGCTGTATAAATGACGATGGTCCCAAAAATGTGTCAAATGTCTGTGTTCGCCATAATGTCACAGTCACGATAAAAATCGATGATCGCCGCCGTTACTTATAACAAAAAAAAAATTATAAAAATGCCATAAAACTAACCCCTATTTTGTAGACGCTGTAACTTTTGTGCAAACCAATCAATATACGCTTATTGCGATTTTTTTATTTTATTTTTTTATTTTTTTTACCAAATTATGTAGAATACGTATCGGCCTAAACTGAGGAAAAAAAAGTTTTTTTTTTTTTTATAGATTTTTGGGGGATATTTATTATAGCAAAAAAAATTATTATTTTTCAAAATTGTCACTTTTTTTTTTTTTTTTTTGTTTATAGCGCAAAAAATAAAAACCGCAGAGGTGATCAAATACCACCAAAATAAATCTTTATTTGTGGGGAAAAAAAAGACAATTTTGTTTGGGAGCCACGTCGCACCACCAAGCGATTGTCAGTTAAAGCGACGCAGTGGCAAATTGCAAAAAGTCCGGGGTTTAAGTGGTGAGGGTCATAACATACACATTTAATTCCAATCGTTTTTATTGAAAATTTTTAGTGAATAACAACAATAGTAACATTAACAAAGTGAAGATCTGTCATCAAACTTATACAATAACATACTGAAAATTTAGCATGGTAGTAGATGCATTAGGTGTCATATCATCAGTCAGACATGTGAAAATTTGTATCACATTTGTACATATGTGCATATAAATGTAGTCAGATGTAACACGAGAATACTGTGTTTCCCAAATTTGCTGAGATCAGAGAGTTCCGGAGAGACGCCCGCCTCCCCCGGCACCCCAATTGGGAACAAACTGTGCCGAGGAGAGGCGGGGGATCCCAAATGGGATGAATAGAAGGGAAATTTCCGATGCTATGAGCAAATAGGGTTTCGTATGTACAATGCGTGTTGATTGTTCTTAGTGTTTCCGCCATGGTGGGCGGATTTGTGTCCCTCCAGTGTCTTACTATAGTAAGTCTGGCTGCTATGAGAATGTTGGATATTAGTTTTCTAACTGGATTAGGGAATTCGTCTATGCCCAGTGAGAGGAGCGCCAATCCTGGGGATCCCACTACTGTAGTGTTTGTGAAATTTGAGATAGTTTGGAACACTAGCGACCAGTATCTTTTGACTTGTGTGCACGACCACATTATGTGTATTAGGGTTCCTGTTGCACCGCAGTTCCTCCAACACTGAGAGGATGCGTTCGGGGCGAATTGGGCTATTGGGTACGGGGTAAGATACCATCTAAGAAGTAGTTTATGAGATAGCTCCCAGAGGTTGGCGCTTCTCGTGGAAGCATATGTCGTTTTTAAGGCGGATTCCCATTGTGGGATTGTGTAACTTTCCCCCAAGTCTTTTTCCCAGGACAATATGTGGGCTTGTTTGGAGAATGTCTGTTTATCTTGTAAATGTGTATATATCACTGATGTCCCTTTTAATTTTGTGTTGCTGTTGGTGAAGAACATCGCCACCCGCCAGGGGAGTCTAGTTATGACCCTCTCCCTTTTAGTTCTAAAGAAGTGTGCTAGTTGGAGATATTGGTACTCGTCTGAGGCCGGAATGGAGAATTCAATCTGCAGTGCTCTAAATGTTTTGAGTGTGGGACCTAAAACAGGTCGTTGACTTGAATCTCTTGTGCAGTACTGGTCTTCCAGTTTTGCAGAGAGATATTTGGAATCACAAGAGACATGGCCGTTATAGGGAGTTTAAGTGGTATGGTGGGTCCTTCTGTTGTAGCTGTTTCAATAAGTTCACGCCAAGCATCAGTAGATGCCTGGATGGTAGGAGATATATTGGCCGGTTGGGCATTCTTGGGGTGAAAGGGGCTTGTTATTAGGTAGTTGTATAAGTTCCTTCCTTTGATTTGGTGATATTCTAGATCCACCCATAGATTTCTACTAATATCAGGGAACCAAGCTTTAACTTGGGTCAGAACTGTGGCCGTGTAATAGTCCTTTATTGAGGTATAGCCTATTCCTCCTGCTGATTTTAATTTGATAAGCTTGTGGAAAGCACAGCGTGCCTTTTTCCCTGTCCATAAGTATCTATTTAGTTCCCTTTGTGCTTGTTGGAAGAAGAATTCAGGGATTGGAATTGGTAGTGTTCTGAACAGATAGAGAAACTGTGGTAGAATTTGCATTTTAAATGCCGCTAACCTCCCTGTCCATGAAAGTTCAAATTTCTGTAGGGATGATAGTTTATTATTTAGTGCAGATAAAAAGGGAATGTAATTCATTTTGACCAGGTCTGAGACATGAGGGGTGAGGGTGATTCCCAGGCAGTGCTCGACGAATACCAGGCGCCAGGTCGCATTGGCGACTAGAATTAGCGACCTGGCGACTGGGGCAGCACAGCTGGGGGTATCCTGACTTTAGTGCACCCCCCCCCCCGCGCGCGATCGCGATGGGCCGCGCCGGCCGGTAATTGAGGCCCCGGCTTTGCGGCCTTGTGCAGTCCTATGGTACCTTCTATAATCTGGCGCCCTCTTGTGGTGGCCGTTGGTATGACACCCAGCAATACTAATAGGCAGGCAGTGAAAACAAAACAGCCTTATCTCCTTCACTTAGAACCCCCAAACATTATATATATTTATTTTTCTAACACCCTAGAGAATAAAATGGCGGTGGTTGCAATACTTTCTGTCACACCGTATTTGCGCAGCGGACTTACAAGCGCACTTTTTTGGGAAAAAATACTTTTTTTAATTAAAAAAAATAACACAACAGTAAAGTTTGCCCAATTTTTTTTTATATTGTGAAAGATAATGTTACGGCGAGTAAATTGATGCCAAACATGTCTCGCTTCAAAATTTTGCCCGCTCGTGGAATGGCGACAAACGTTTACCCTTTAAAATCTCCATAGGTGACATTTAAAAAAATTCTACAGGTTGCATGTTTTGAGTTACAGAGGATGTCTAGGGCTAGAATTATTGCTCTCGCTCTACCGATCACGGCAATACCTCACGTGTGGTTTGAACACCGCTTTCATATGCGGGCGCTACTCTTCTGCAAACAAGCTCGGCGGGACGGGCGCGTTTAAAATTATTATTATTTTTTTTTTCTTATTTATTTTAACTTTTAATTTTTTCACTGTTCTTTTGAAAAAAAATTGTGTCACTTTTATTCCTATTACAAGGAATGTAAACACCCCTTGTAATAGAAAAAAGCATGACAGGACCTCTTAAATATGAGATCTGGGGGTCAAAAAGACCTTGGATCTCATATTTACACTAAAATGCAAAAAAAAATAATTGCCATTTGAAAAAAAAAAAAAAAATGTCCCTTTTTAAGAGCTATGGGCAGAAGTGACGATTTGAAGTCGCTTCTGCTCTGCAATGACTTGGAGACAGGCGGGGGCCATCTTCCCTTCACTCGTCTCCATGTCGTTAAAAAAAAAAAAAAAAGAAAACCTGGCTCCTAACTTTTTCAGCTGGCTCCTAGATTCCAAGCAAATTTGTCAAGCCCTGTTCCCAGGTATGCTATACCTTTTGTCTTTCCATGTGTAAGGGAAGTTACTTGAGATGTATTGCCTTGTTGCCTGAGATAGTCCTAGACCCATTAGATATGACTTGGATTCATTGACTTTATAGTATGATAGTTCATTGAACATCTGGAGGGTTTGGTGTACCGAAGCCAAGGAAGTAGGAGGGTTAGTGAGCATTAGGATAATGTCATCCGCGAAGAGACTGATAGTGTGCATTTTACCATCCACCGTCACCCCAGTAATTTCAGGGTGCTGGCGAATGTATGCTGCCATGGGTTCCATTAGTAAGTTAAAAATAAGAGGTGACAGGGGGCATCCCTGTCGAGTGCCGTTAGTGATGTTGAAGGGGGTAGATAACATTCCTGACACGTAGACTTGGGCTGATGGATTTGTGTATAATGCCATAATGGCCTGTAGGATATGGCCTGTAAAGCCGAATTTGCAGAGGACTTGCTTAAGGTAGTCCCAATGTATGCGGTCAAACGCCTTCTCTGCATCCAGCGCTAGGAGCAGATAAGGCGTTTTGGTTTTGTTTGTGAGATGAATTATATTTATTAAACGTCTAGTGGCGTCCGCTGTCTGGCGACCCTTGGTGAAACCGGACTGGTCAGGGTGGATTAGTGAGGGCAGTAGCTCTACCAGTCTAGTGGCTATTAATTTGGCGTAGATCTTTAGATCGTTGTTGAGTAAAGAAATTGGGCGGAAATTTTTCGGGGTATCAGGTACCTTCTCTGGCTTCGGTAGTGCAACGATCATAGCTTTCAGCATTTCAGATGGAAAGTGTGAGGAGGCAGCAGCACAATTAAATATACCGACCATTTTGGGAGCTAAAGTGTCTATAAATGTCTTAAAGTATTCTCCTGTGAAACCGTCAGGTCCAGGAGATTTGTTATTGGGAAGAGTTTTGATTGCTTGGGAAACTTCCTGAATTGTAAATGGTGAGTTTAGTACCACAATTTGCTCTTCAGAGAGGTGGGGGATGTTTACTTTGTTCAGAAATTCTGCTATTTTGTGTGGTAAGGGTTGTATCGTGTTGGTGTCATCTTTTAAGTTGTATAAAGAGCCGTAATATGCACTGAATGCATCTGCTATAGCTTGGGGGTGGTATAGTTTGGATTGCGTATGAGGGTGTAGGATATGCACTTTTTTTGACTTGTATCTAATCCCTCTGAGGCGGGATGCTAGTAGTTTCCCGTCATCTTCAACCTCCTGGAAGACTTTTCAAAGTCCTCCAGCAGTATGAGACGGAGTTCTTGACGTAATTCCGCCAATTTTTCAGTTAGTGCAATGGAGGGCTGTGCTTTGTTTTGGGTGTCTAGAGTATGGATTTGGGTTGTTATATTTAGTATGCGCTGCCCCCTCATTCTTTTTTTTCCTAGCTCCCAATTGGATGAGAAGGCCCCGCATGAACGCCTTGTGCGTATTCCACGTCACAAAGGGGTCCGCTACAGAGCCTTCATTACATTCAAAAAAGTTACGTAATTCAATTGACAATCTGGACTGATCTTCCTGGAACAGCTGCGGGTTGGATCTCCAAATGTAAGTTGGATTGTTGTTGGATGAGTCATCCACTCGCAGTGTCACCGAGGCGTGATCCGACCAGGTTATATCATTAATGACAGATGCTTTAACCTTCGGTAGTAACCCTTTGTCTAAAATGAAAAGATCTAGTCTAGTGTAGATTTTGTGGCTGGAGGAAAAAAAGGAGTAGTCTCTTTCATTGGCGTTGATGCATCTCCATGCGTCGTATAGTTCATAAGACTGTAGGATGGGTAGAAGAGACGGTAGTTTCCTAGTGGAGGAAGAGCTGGAGTCTACCTTAGGGTCTGGGGGGAGATTAAAGTCCCCACATAATAACAAGTGACCTTTTTTTACCTGAGAGACTTTCCTCATAAGCTTATGAAAAAAGCCGATCTGGTTGTGATTAGGTGCATAGGCGTTCACAATTGTGTACGTAGCTGAATTAATGTCGCACACTAGGATGTGGAATCTACCTTGTAGATCTTGGATTTCTTTGTGGAGTTTGAAGGCTACCGAGTCTCTGATTGCCGTCAATACCCCTCTTTTCTTTTCCTCAGAACTTGCAAAAAAAACATATGGGAATTTGGGGTGAGAGCACCCAGGTTGTGCAGCTTTTTTGAAATGAGTCTCCTGGACACAAAGGACATCTCCATTGTGTTGAGTAGCCTCCTTCCACATAGATCTGCGCTTGGCGGGGTGGTTGAGTCCCCTAGCGTTGATTGTCAGAAAGTTAACGACCATTTGTAATGTCAAGCTGGTGTGTGTAGTGTAGCATGTGTTGGTAACACTTACATCTGATCTTGGAGTGGTCTCGGTTGTTCCTGGGTTCTGCGAGGAAGTGGCGCATGAAGTTGGAAGTCCATACTAGATGTAACCTTGCATCGGTTTGCTGGTGTTTAGTACTGAGGGCATAAACAGTAGTCAGGTGAAACAAGAAAATAAACATTGGGCAATGAACAAGAGTCTCCTGTAAGGGAGGAAGAAGGTCATCCTGACCTGGGTGTGACTGATAGTCACTCAAGATATTTTTGAGGGGTAGGTAAAAAAAAGCGCTATGGCAACAACAAAAAATGCAAATAAAAGAAAAGTTCAGCTTAGCAGCAAATATTTCTCCTAAACAGGGAGCGGTAGGTGGGAACTTGTGGTGGCTGCAGGTGAATTAGGTTTGCTTGTGGGCATGTCTGGGGGTGACCAGGTTCCAGTCTTCATCGGTGCGGTGGGGACTGCAGGATTTGCTGGCCTCCGCTGCATCTGGAATAATTTGCCATTTGTGGAGGAGTTGCATTCCCTTCGCAAGGGTGTCTACAGCGTGATCCTTCCCATCCTTAGTAATGATTAGCTTTGTAGGGAAACCCCACTTATATGCAATTTTGTGGTTTCTCAGTGCTTTAGAGATCGTGTTAAGGTTTCTTCTTTTTTGCAGAGTGAATTGGGATAGATCCGCAAAAAATTGCAGGTCTTTGTATTGCGGGGGAAGGTTCTCTTTATTCCTAGATGCGGCCATCAGGCGTTCTTTTATATGAAAGAAATGGAGCCTCAGAATTACGTCCCTGGGTATGTTATCCGGCAGGTGAGATGGTTTGGGCAGCCTGTGGATTCTATCCACTGTGATATCAAGCTCAGTTAGTTCCGGGATCATGGCTTGGAATAACTGGGTAACATACATTTTCAGATCAGGTTGTGCGACCGATTCGGGGACTCCTCTAATTTTAAAATTATTTCTTCTTGAGCGGTCCTCGATGTCCGCCATTTTAGCTTTAATGGCGTCCATTTCGTCTGTATGGTCATCATGGGCGTCCACCAGGTCATTAATGGTGGTCGCAAACTCCCCCATTTTATGTTCAATGTGGTCTGTTCTAGCAGAAATTTCCTTTAGTTCTATCCCCAGGTTGTGGACACAAGAAAGCATATCGGTATGCAGAGAGCTCCTTAGGGAGACTAGCATGTCCCTTAGTGTGGTGTCCAGCACAGGCTGGTTAGATGTGGGGAATGTGTCAATAGAGTCAGGGGAGGACACAAGAGAACTCCCGGAGTCTAGGCCCTGAGAGTGGGAAAGGATGGGATCCGTGGCATCCAGCCTTAATCTGGCTTTCTCTGGGCTTCCCGAGGATGGGGTATGTATGGGCGATTGTGGGCAGTGTGGTGGGGCCATCCGTTTATTTGGATTACCTTTAGATGATGTCGGCATCGGTGTGCTGAATCTTCCTCGTGTTTCAGGCCCGCCGCCGCCATCTTGCCTGGGTCCCAGCGGAAAGTATTCAGTCATCTTTTGCGGCTTTTTCATGTTTTTATTCCTCTTGGACATTGCCGATCGGTGCCTCGGTCCTTGTCCCAGCTCCGGTGGGTGATTTCAGCAGTAATTGCTGTGATTGCAGCCTGGTCTGTGCCGGTTTGTCCCTGTGTGCTGCGGAGCTCTCACAGAGTGTCCATCTCAGTCCGCGGCAAGCGCCGCCCCCTATAACATACACATTTAACACTCGTGTCTTTAGAAAAATTTGTCCCCCGATGTCCGGTTTAATATAAAAAATCTAAAATTGCTTCCAGGCCGTTCCCATATTGCTTGTGGGCATGTGAAGCCCACAAGCATAATGTTCTGGGATACGGTGCAGCTGAGCGACCAGCATGCACCGCTCGTCCTCGCGCATTTTCACAGTATCGCAGCACCGTCAACTTCTCAGGTTGTCATCACAACGGGCGGCGGAAGTGCCTGCCCCATTGTGATGGCAACAAAGTGCTACCCACTGACTCCTGGGAAATGATGACGCACATCTCCCGGGGAGCAGTAGCGAGCGGAGGCGCCGAGGGAAGTGTAGTAAGGAGCCGCGGTAAGGAAGGGGAAGATTTGAAAGGACCACATGGCAACAAGCATGAAAAGGTAAGTAAAAAAAAAAAAGAAAGTTCTCCAAATGTCATTTATTATATTTGCTGCACAATGAAATTTTTTTTTCATGGGTGGAACTCTGCTTTAAGGAGCCATTCTTCATTCTCCACAAGGGCAAGACCTTTGTCATAAGGTTATGTCAGTCTTCCACCTTGATGAAGATGTACTCTTCCCTCTTTGTGCCCTGCTCAAAAGCGCCTAAAAAAAAAAATAGTTTTTCACTTCCTGGTCATGGTCCGAGCCATCGGAATCTATCTCAAAGCTATAGCTTCTGTCAGGTAGCTGAACTCCCAATTTGTCCTACCCTCAGGACCTTGCAAGGGACATCCTGCTTTAAATCTACCATTGCTAGATTGGATGACCACTCTTAAGAGCTTACGTCCTGAAGGACAAAGCTCCTCCTACACTTTTTATATTCTCACTCAACCAGACCAGTGGAAGTTTCTTGGGCATTCCGACATAAAGCCTCTGTTGCCCAACTTTGTAGAGGGACCACCTGGTTCTCTGTGCATACCTTTACACAGTTCTATCGGGTAGATGTCCAGTCTGCTGCTGATATAGCTTTTGGCCACGAGTTCCTGCCCTGGAACTTTGAATTGAGTCTATTTTACACATTTTATTTATTTTTTTGCACATCGCTGCTACCCTAAACAAACAAAAATTAAAATGGATAAAGAATTTTCAATAATGTGATAATCCTGTGAAATATAGTGCAGTGCCGCACACAACATACCACACAATTGTGCAAAAAGTCCTCCTTTTTAAAGAAAAAAGTCTAAAACAAGCTACTTGTGCTAGTTGAACAGAAAACGCCTCTGAGCGTAGTACTCTTTATCACAGTGGATATAAGGACATTTAAACTACACCACATGCACTCCCAGTCCGTTGGTCAGGGACTTGCCTTACATACAGTATATGACCTACATTAATATGTATTAAATAGGTCCTAAGCACTTTACATCTTTTAAGAGAAATTTAACCTTCTCAGCTTAGGAGAACCCCCTCACTTCCCGATCAAGAGAAAGATAGGAATGGAAGTCATACATGGTGTAAAATACTTAAATTAATTAAAACTATGCATAAAAATTAAATATAGAAGATGAACGAGATCCAACCATGCCACTCATTATGTAACCTCACAGTTCTCCCTGTCCAACTCAGGACCTCTCCTGTGTGTGTGTGTGTGTGTGTGTGTGTGTGTGTGTGTGTGTGTGTGTGTGTGTGTGTGTGTGTTAAAAACCCATTAAGACCACTTTCTCACTGCCAACGTTTTTCAGGCGCTACAGTGTATAGCGCCTGAAAAAAGCTGTTCCATGCACTCCAGTGTGAAAGCTCGAGGGCTTTCGCACTGGAGCGGTGCGCTGGCATGGCATCACAAAAAGTCCTGCCAGCAACTTCTTTGGAGCGGTGAACCCGCCTCTTCCACCGCTGCTCCCCATTGAATTCAATGGGGCAGCCCTGCGATACCGCCGGCAAAGCGCTGCTCCGGCTGCATTTTGCGGGTGGATTTAACCCCTTTTCAGCCGCTAGCGGGACGGTTTTAACCCCCTGCTAGCGGCTGAAAAGGGGTTAAATCCAGGGCAGAGAGCAAAGTGGGGAAATCGCATAACAGTAAAACAGTAAAGCCTAAAATATATAATTGGAGGTCTTCTGGCATAGGAATGCATTTTGAAAGTGGCATTATATTCAAGGTGTTGCATTCCAAACAGACTCCTCAGAAGACACTGGGCCCTTTTAGATCCTCTGAATATTGGTAGTTGCTTTGTTCAGCTTCTAGAAGTGAAGAAAGATTGCCTTGTGTAAGTGCCAATTTAATCCAGACTTAAACCACCCATACACACATTTTTTCTTTAATTTTTGTTTATTCTGAGAGCTGAATAAATAACATTTAACAATCTCCTCTATCCACGCTATGCAGTGGGTATGGATAAGTCTCTGTAGCTATTGTATTTTGTCAGCCTTTGCTCCTGCCAGCCGAGCAGAACATCAGGGGGGCAAAGGAAAGGTGAATATGTGGTGCTGGGGAAGGGGAGAACAGACAGGTTTACTTTAAAGTTGTATCAGGTCTCTGTAGGAATGTTGGGAACTTCTAAATCATTTTCTCATTTGTTCATTGACAGACACAGCCTTCTTTATTCAGAACCATAGGGTTATATCGTCTCCACACGAGTAGGACTAGGCAGAACAAAAACAAAACGCCTGGCTACACCCTGTCCTCAGTCAGTATATAACCCCCTCCCTGCTCTAGGTATTCAGTTTTTTTTCTGCCTAGTGAGGAGTAAGGACCTAGTTCCCTTCTGGGATCTCTAGTCCTGGGAATTTTTTGATTTGTTTTCGCTTTTCCTGGATTTTTTTTTCCAGTGATGAGATCTACAATCATCTGCCGGGCTGGACACTTGATCCAGTGGTGCACTATGTGCTAGGTCGGCCGGGACATAGCCCCACTGGACAGGGGCTGGCCCTGCAAGTTGAACGTTTTGTGAGGTTGCATACGACCGGGTCTCTGTGTCGCAGCATTCCTCATGTCCGACAACGTCCCCCCACTTTGGTGGTGAGGAGGATCTGTCCGGGAGCCCTACCCGTGCATTTCGCTGGAGAGGTAAGTAAGGGGTCCCCCCTCTCCTTCCCTGGAGTGGTGTGCGGGGTACTCCCTGGGGTGGTGGGTCCCTTCGGGGTTCTCCTCCACCCCCTCCCCTCTTCTCCCCCCCTCCTTCCCAGGTGAGGCCAAAGCTTCAGGCCTAGGAGCTTTTTGGACACGCGATCCCCCTTTTCCACCTTCTGGGTTGTTACTGGGGGGGCATCTGGTGGTTGGGCCTGGGAAGCGGCTGATCGTATGTCCTGATCCCGTAATTTAGGCCGTGGCTTTGCCTACCTACCGACCGGGTGTCCGCTTAGGGCTCGGATCGGTCCAGTCCCCCTGCGGCTTTTGCGGCGGCCTACTGAGCCGTGGCTTCTGCGGCCTGCTAGGCCTCGTGGCTGCCTCTAGCCAGAGGGGTGGTGCTGTGGGGGGTCCGTGACCCCTGTGAGTGACTCCGGTCTGTGACCCCTGTGCAGGGCCATGGTCGACATCCCCTATGGGTGGGGTAGCGCTTAGGCATATAGCCTAGCATATGGCACCCCTGCCCTCCCCTACCTCCTCTGTCTCGAACATTCGCCTCTGTCGCCACAGACGTGGCCCACCTTATTAGGTGATGGCTACGCTCCCTATCCCGTCGGGGAGTGAGGATGACTGCAAAAGTGCATGAAGTGGCGCTGGTTGTTGCATTTATCAACCTTTCAAGATGGATGCAGCAGAGGCTGCGGCAGAGGGCTGGTACCCCTTTTGGATAAGCCGTCTTCCGCGGCGAAAGCGATCCTTTCTCCCTATTATTTTGGCAAATTTGTCCATGAAGGCAGGGAGTGTACAAAGTGCCTTTTTGTGTTTCCAAAAACACTTGCTGTAAGGTACCCCTTTGGGGAGTCCCTCCTTCAGAATTGGACTGTTCCACCAGTAGTGGACCCCCTTTCTCTAGGCTGCTCAAGGCAACCATGGTTCCAATAGAGGAATCTCCTGGCTTCTAAGGGTCCAGCTGACATACCCTGAGGAGGAGCAGAATCCCCCTGCCTTTGCTGCATTGGCGGACCTTCTGGTCTAGGCCAGTGATGGCAAACCTTGGCACCCCAGATGTTTTGGAACTACATTTCCCATGATGCTCATGCACTCTGCAGTGTAGGTGAGCATCATGGGAAATGTAGTTCCAAAACATCTGGGGTGCCAAGGTTCGCCATCACTGGTCTAGGCGCTGCAGTTTGTCCACTATGCCTCTTGGCCGCAGTTCCCCTGGTTGCTGAGTCTCCGGCAGTGGTGCTTAGACATGTCATTCAGGGTAGCCCCCCAAAACACATGTCGCGTCTTGTTTTTGTCCAGTTACAAGATAGTTTTCTGGCTGTGTTCCTCCAAAAGGTCTTTTTGCTTCCAATGGACGTCTGTCGCCAGCCTGCTTGCTGTTCTCCGTGGGTTTGTGCAAGCCCCGTGGCTTCAGAGTGTGATTGTCCCGGTTCCAGTGCTGGGATCAGTTTCAGGGGTTTTATTCAAACCTGTTCAGTCTTAAAATGGAGGGCATGGTACTTCTAATTTTGGACCTCAAGGCCCTGACCTGCCTTGTGTGGGTGTAGAGTATTATCAGCGCGTGGTGTTGCCCTTTGATCTGGCCACAACTCCTCGGGTGTTGTCCCGGATCTGGCATGGTTAAGTCGGTGGGGGTTTGTGGTCCTGGGCAATGTAGTTCCTTTACAGACCTTGACTGATTTCAGTTGGCGTCTATACTATCGGAAGTCTGCTTTGGTCCTGCCAGAATGTTGCATTATCTGAGCCTGACCAGGCTTTAGCTCTGGCCAGCGTGTTCTTCTCCTGGACAAACTCCAGAAGTTGCTTGCTGAGTTTTTCATTTACTCTGCGGATCTGCATGTGGGTGTTGGGTCTGATGGTATCTACCTTTTTTGAGGCGATTCCATTTTGCACAGTTCCATACAAGCTCCCTTCGGGGAGATCCTGGCATAATGGGACATATCTGATTCAGCTGAGTCAGGAAACCAGAGGTTCTGTAGTGTATTGGCTTTGTTCTCCGGTTCTTTGTTGGGGAAAATCCTTTCTCCCCTTGTATTGAACATGGTGACCACCAATGCCAGTCTGTCGTTGGCGGAATCCGGACTACCGAGTAATATCCTGGAACTTCAAGCGATCAGACTAGGTCTGGATCATGGACGGTTCGACTTCAGAGGCTCCCGGTACCAATCCAGTCGGACAAGGCTGGCTTATGTTCTTCACCAGGGATTGCCAAATAGGCTGTTGGCGGCCCTGGCTGTTGCCAGTATCCTCCGGTGGACAGAACGGCTCGTTCTGACCCTTTTCTGGCGTACGCATTACAGCAGTGGAATACTGTCCAACGGATACCTCAGTTGGCTAGGGTTGGACCACGGGGTGGGCCCTTCACTGGGCCGTGTTTCATCGTATTTGTCTCCGCTGGGGCACTCCTGAGGTAGATCTGTTTCGCGTTTTGGAGGACGGTGTCAAGGTTTTTGGCAAGGTCACAGGCTCTTCTGGTGGCCCATGGGACCAGTGGCGTTTTGCTCTACTCATTTCCTCCTCTCCAGCTTTTTGCGCAGAATAATGGCTGCAGGGATTCCGGTCATTCTATTGGCTCTGATTAGGTCCCGTCGTTCTGGGTAAGCCGACCGGGTGTGCTTGGTCGCCGAAAAACTGCCTCTCAGGGAGGATTTTCTGTCCCAAGGGCTGTTCTTCCATCCTGCTTTAGTCGCTGGTTTTAACGGCCTGGCTGTGATGAGCCAGGTGCTGCAGTTCCAACACTACTGATGGTTAGGGAGTCTACCTCCCTAGGAGGTTCTACCTCCGGATGTGGAAAGCGCATATATCCTGGTGAGTCACTGGGCATTCATCCTCGTTCTTTCTAGGTGGCTCCGATTCCGACCTCCCATTTACGGGGGGGATGAGCAGGAATAGGCCTTGAGTACCTTTTTGAGTGCCAGGTGTCAGCCTGGGTGGTCTTCTTCAGCGTCCCTTGGTCTCGCAATCCCTGGTGCGTACCGGTTATTCAAGGGGCTATACGTCTGTTTCCACCGGTGCGTTTGCTTCTACGGCCATGGGATCTGAACCTTTTGACTGACTGAGGACAGTGCATGGGCGTAGCCAGGTGTTTTGTTTTTCTTCTGCCTAGTCCTACTCCTGCGGAGACTATATAACCCTATGGTTCTGAATAAAGAAGGCTGTGTCTGTCAATGAACTCAGAGAAACAGATTTTACGGTAAGTTAAAAATCCTATTTTTCTGGATCGTTCCATCCCATGATAGCACAGGGGTTGCAGATTTTTAATACATTGCACATTTAATAAACTACAGTGAGGTATAAACCTTTTTTTTTTCTGCCACATTTTCCAACAGCTGGCACAGGAATGGGCATTAAAACAACCTTCACTAACTTCCTACTTGTGTAAGCTTCATTTGCAAAATTTCTACAGTGAAAACCAGATGAACAGAGGAGAATTCCAAGGTGAGATAGTTTTAAATATTGCATTTGCTTAATTTTCACTTGAAGGAACAATGCAACCGTGATCAAATTTGAAAATATTTACTTCTCCAAATGCCCGCTGTCAAAAAAGCAAATGTGCAGCTGGTCTTTTGGTTCTGACATTGTGCTTGCCTAAGGACCAGGCATATTTTTCAAACTTGTGTAAGTTAAAAACTGTTTGTTTTTTGTTTTTTTTCTGCTAGAAAATTACTTGGAACCTCCAAATCTCTCTATATAATATAATAAAACATTTTTTTTGCTCTCGGCATCTCTCTCTCTCTCGTTTTGAGTTACAGAGGAGGGTTTGGGCTAGAATCATTGCTCTCGCTCTAGCAAAATCTCTTGCTGTTCTTTCTTAGTTGGAAAAATGCCTAAAAAAAACGAAAAAAAATTTTTTTCCTGGAGAAGGGCACTGACTGTTCTCTGCAGCTGAGTCATCGTAGATGTGAATAATATGTCACCTTCATGGGGGGAAAAAAAGGGAAAAGTTTAGCTTTTAAAGTGGAGTTAAACCAGATTCATGAAATTTGAGCTGGGCACATATATCTGCAGTGTTTTGTTATCTCTCTTGAAGGCCCTAAGTCCAGTAGCTTTCTCCTGCTCCATTCTGTTATCAGCCTGACAACTCCTGACAAGTTCTCCATCACATATGATAAAAGCAGCTGGAGTTTTGTGTTGGAGAGGATGCTATAAATAGATTTGCAGAGCCCTGAACTATTCAACAAACAGAGCTGAAAGTCTCTACCTATGAGGGGAGGGGGGTGTGCCTTTCCTCCAATCAGCTGTCTTGGCTGTGGGCCCAGGCTTCACTGCAGTGCTGACCAGGAATAGAAAATCTCCTAACAGGATGTGCACTTTCTAAACAGTATATAAAGATGAAGACAGCAGATATGCATGTAAAACCTATGTAAGGATATTTTGTTTCATCCCTGTGCATTATCTGAGACTGTTCACTTCACTGATGGGCTGCACTGGTGGGTACTAATGGACACTGATAGGCTCCACTGGTGGGCACTAATGGATACTGATAGGCTGCACTGGTGGGCACTGATGTGGTACTGACAGGCTGCACTGATGGATACTGGCAGGCTGAACTGGTGGGCACTAATGAGGTGGCACTGATGGACACTGACAGGCTGAACTGGTGGGCACTGATAGGCTTCACCCCACCTTTCCACCCTAAACAATAACCTCCTCTCCCCCCTAGATTTTCTTAGATGAAGGGAAAAGAAAAAAATCGTCAACATATATCGGCCGCCCCGATTTTCTAAATATTGGCATCGGCCAGAGAAAAACCCATATCGCTCAACCTCTACCTATCAGTGCCATCAATGACTTATTTGCAAAAACTTATAACATTTTTTTAATTTTATTTTTTCAGTCTCTCTTTTACTTGCCACCAAGCATGAGCAATTCTTTTTGCCCGACGCCCCGGACATGCAGCTCTGGGCACTGGGCAGCTGATTTAAAAAACTGGCTTCTAACTTTTTTAGCTGGCTCCTAGATTTTAAGCAAATTTGTCAAGCCCTGTGTTAATTACCCTCGCTCTCTGTTAGTTATACTATACAGGGGATTACAAGAAGCGAATAACAAGTCAGATCAAGAGATTTGCGTTTTTAACTGTGTGTAAAACCTTCTTTTTTTTTTTTTTTTCTTCAAAATTATATAATGAAGAGGAGTCAGTCAGGGCTGCCACCAAAAAGACCAGAAGCAAGGTCCAATGAGCTAGGAAAAAAAAAACAAGGAGAGGGGCGCCTCTGAGTATATATCAACAATAATTTGAAAAAAAAACAATATCCACTCACATGGAAGACTAATGTAGTGTTCAAATACGTCTCTGGGCTGAAGAGAGGATGGAGGACTACAAGTCACAGCGAGTCCATAAGATGCTGGCACCACATCAGATCCAGGCAGGGATAGGGTGGGATGGCTGAGCACAGCAAGCTCTCCTTCAGATATCCAGATTACACACTGAGATTGGATGGAGTCAAAAGTCAAACAGTCAATCCAGCTGTGGGTTCCGGGAATAGAGCAGTAAAGACGCCAGAGCCAGTTGCTGGCCATGCCGCTATGTCTACAAGGCTCGTACGGCGTCCGTTAGGTTGAAGTAACACGGCCATGATTCAGAGCCAAAACGAGGCTTGGAGGGCAAGCACAGCATGGCAAAGGGCAGTGACGTCACGATTATGCAACCCGTTTCCGAGTTTGCTCGCTATTGGTGGAAAGAATAGCGGCACTCCTTTCTCAAGCATGAGGGACAGTCACTGGGCAAGGGGTTTTTAAGTCTTTCAGGGGGTGGGGCCAGAGCGAATATCAGGAAAAAAATACACGCACATTTAAAAGAGACACTGCTGGAGAAGAACGGGTATAGATATAGATGGATTGTAAATATAGGTAGATGGATGATAATATAAAATGGTGATGTTTTTCTTTAAAGAAACATGTATATAGTGGTATTAATAATAACAAAAATAAATATAAACACCAGGGTAATTAGAAGGTGAATATTTTGTAAATTAACAAGAAGATATATATATATATATATATATCTATTAGGTCCAATGTAGGAATATTGGCCACACATACCAGAATATAAATGGGAAGAAAAAGTTATTACAAACAAAATATGCATAAGTGTGCACATATAACATGTATTTGGGTCAGGATAATATATATAGGCATGTTTTATGGTAAACTGGTCCACCTAATGAGGAATGAAAAAGGGAGGGTAATGTATTAAAGGGGGGGGGGGGAGGGTAGGCTGGAGGAGAAGGGGAAAGGGAGGAAAGGGAAGAGGAGGAATCAAAAAGAAATGGGGGGGGGGGGGGGGAGAAAACGAAGAAAGAGGAGTGAAAAAAAGGGGGGGGGAGATGGGGGTGTTGGGTGTGTGGAGGGGGGGGGGAGTGAGATAGCAGTATACTTACTGAAATACGGACCCGCCACCCCCATATATATTAAAAAAAAAAAAAAAGGGATTATGTATAAAAACCTGTGGTAAAAATGACAGATATAAATGGTAAATATTAACATTGAAAATAATAAGGGTATCATGAGATCAATCTAGACCGTGAATGTTTATAATACAGTAGCTATCTCAATAGGAAGAAGTCGCCACCAAAATAAAAATAATTACGAGTCAAAAAAAAATTTGTGGCCTCCAAAATAAATGCAGCTTGTCTGGGGATTAAAAAAAGGTCCTGGGCAAGAAAGAATTCCAAAGCTTGTAAACCAAATGGATTCGGGATAGAAGTATAAAGTGAGGTGACATATAGAGAGCCACATATAAGTGGGTCCCCACCTTGGAACTCCTAGCTCCATATTGTGCCAGTTCTCCCACTTATAAATATGAGAGAGGCCTGTAATTGTCATCATAGGTATACCTCAACTATAAGAGACAAAATGTAGAAACAAATCCAGACAATCACATTGTCTGTCTGATTTTTTTTTTTTTTTTTGAAAGAATTTATTTGCAAATTATGGTGGGAAATAAGTATTTTGTCAATATCAAAAGTTCATCTCAATACTTTGTTATATATCCTTTGGCAATGACAGAGGTCAAACATTTTCTGTAGTCTTCACAAGGTTGTCACACACTGTTGCTGGTATGTTGGCCCATTCCTCCATGCAGATCTCCTCTAGAGCAGTGATGTTTTGGGTCTGTTGCTGGGCAATACGGACTTTCAACTCCCTCCAAAGGTTTTCTATGGGGTTGAAATCTGTAGACTGGCTAGGCCACTCCAGGACCTTGAAATGCTTCTTACGAAGCCACTCCTTCCTTGCCCGGGCGGTGTGTTTGGGATTATTTTCATGCTGAAAGCCACGTTTCATCTTCAATGCCATTGCTGATGGGAGGAGGTTAGCACTCAAAATCTCACGATACATGGCCCCATTCATTCTTTCTTGTACACGGATCAGTCGTCCTGTTCCCTTTGCAGAGAAACGGCCCCAAAGCATGATGTTGCCACCCACATGCTTCACAGTAGTTATGGTGTTCTTTGGTTACAACTCGGCATTCTCTCTCCTCCAAACACGATGAGTTTGTATTTCTACCAAACATTTCTACTTTGGATTCATCTGACCATATGACATTCTCCCAATCCTCTTGTGGATCATCCAAATGCTCTCTAGCAAACCTCAGACAGGCCCGGACATGTACTGGCTTAAAAGGGTCTATGCATTAAGGTGAAAAAACATCCGACAATGCCGCCCCCCGTTATACTTACCTGACCCCTTGAAAGTCCCGCGCTTGCCCCCGATGTCCTCTACGCCGCTCACCCTGGCCGTTGATTGGCTAGAGTGGATGGATTGAAAGCAGCGCAGCCATTAGCTCGCGCTGCTGTCAATCACATCCAATGACGTGGCGCGCCGGGGGCGGGGCGAGTGATGCAGTGAGCTGCTACGGCCGCCAGCTGTATCACGGGAGCACGCCCGCAAGCACTCCACACCATGCGAGGGAGCTTGCATAAAGTTGTGGAGTCCTTGCGGGAGGGAGCCAAGACAGCCGCCGAGGGACCCCAGAAGACCAGGTTCGGGGCCACTCTGTGCAAAACGAGCTGCACAGTGGAGGTAAGTATAGCATGTTGGTTATTTAAAAAAAAAAAAAATGTTTCCTTTAGTGACCCTTTAAGCAGGGGGACACGTCTGGCACTGCAGGATCTGAGTCCCTGGCGGCGTAGTGTGTTACTGATGGTAGCCTTTGTTACATTGGTCCCAGCTCTCTGCAGTTCATTCACTAGTTCCCCCCGTGTGGTTCTGGGATTTTTGCTCACCATTCTTGTGACACCGCGCAGGTCCAGAGGAGCTGCGGGCAGGAGTTTTTAGGCGAGGACGAGGCTTCGGCCTAGTCCGTGAGGCCGGACACCGCGGACTGGGCCGAAGCCGCGGCCTTGCCTAAAAACTGCCCGCAGCTCCTCAGGACCGGCGCAGTGTCAGCACCGGTCCTGGTGAAAAAAAAAAACGATTTGCTGAAATTTTTAATAGATTTGACCTCTCTACTCGATTCAAGATTTAAATAAATTTTTTCCCCCAGCCCTACTTGTATGTCTTCCATTTTCTAAATATTGCTCCCACAGTTGATTTCTTCAAACCAAGCTGCTTGCCTATTGCAGATTCAGTCTTCCCAGCCTGGTGCAGGTCTACAAATGTATTTCTGGTGTCCTTCGACAGCTCTTTGGTCTTCACCATAGTGGAGTTTGGAGTGTGACTGAGGTTGTGGACAGGTGTCTTTTATACTGATAACAAGTTCAAACAGGTACCATTAATCCAGGTAATGAGTGGAGGACAGAGGAGCCTCTTAAAGAAGATACAGGACTGAGAGCCAGAAATCTTCCTTGTTTGAAGGTGACCAAATACTTATTTTTCACCATAATTTGCAAATTGTTTCCACATTTTGTCTCTCATAGTTGAGGTATACCTATGATGACAATTACAGGCCTCTCATCTTTTTAAGTGGGAGAACTTGCACAATTGGTGGCTGACTAAATACTTTTTTTGCCCCACTGTACATGTTTCTTTAAGAAAAAATATCACCATTTTAATATAATATAGTGTGTGTGTGTGTGTGTGTGTGTGTGTGTGTGTGTGTGTGTGTGTGTAATAATTTACCCTTTGAATGTTCTATAATTATTAATCTACTCTTTTATGAACTTTTGTATGCATCGCTTGTATATATAATATGCTGTTCTCCAGAAGTGTGTCTTTTAAATGTGTGTATTTTTTTCCTGATATTGGCTCTGGCCCCGCCCCATGAAATACTTAAAAACCCCTTTCCCAATGTCAGTCCCTCCATGCTTGAGAAAGGAGTGCCGCTATTCTTTCCACCAATAGCGCGAAAACTCGGAAACGCGTCGCATAATCGTGAAGTCACAGCCAAGCGCCACGCTGTGCTTGCCCTTCAAGCCTCGTTTTGGCTCCGAATCACGGCCGTGTTACTTCCACCTAACGGATGCTGTACAAGCCTTGTAGACATAGCAGCACGGCCAGCGACTGGCTCTGGCGTCTTTACTGCTCTATTCCCGGAACCCACAGCTGGATTGACTGTTTGACTTTTGACTCCATCCAAACTCAGTGTGTAATCTGGATATCTGAAGGAGAGCTTGCTGTGCTCAGCCATCCCACCCTATCCCTGCCTGGATCTGATGTGGTGCCAGCATCTTATGGACTCGCTGTGACTTGTAGTCCTCCATCCTCTCTTCAGCCCAGAGACATATGTGAAAGCTACATTAGTTTTCCATGTGAGTGGATATTATTTTCTTTCAATAAATTATTGTTGATATATACTCGCAGGCGCCCCACTCTTTGGTGTTGTGGAAAACGCCTCTGTCCACGAATACAACCTTAACATGGGAGGGGTGGACCTCAACGACCAGTTGAAGCTGTATCTAATTGCCCCGTAAGGCCAGACGCAGGTATAAAAAAAAGTGTCTGTATATTTAGTCCAATTGGCTCTGCTGAATGCTTTTGTGCGATACAAAAATTTAGGACGAACTGGATCCTTCCTAAAATTCCAGGAAAAGATCATCACAGCCCTTCTGTTTCCAGACTGTGCTGTGGCCCACCTTCCCAACGCAAATGCAGTGAGCTGGCTGCATGAGAGGCATTTTCCGTATGTTCTCCCTGTTAACCCTACCCAAAGAAACCCCCAAAGAAGATGTGTCTGCAGAAAACGCGGATATAGGCGTGACAACCGCTTTTTTTGGCCCTCCTGTCCTGACCAACCTGGTCTCTGCATTGGTGACTGTTTCAAACGCTACCACACACTAGTGAAATATTTAGCATAGGGTACAGCATTGCACAGTCCTAGGGCACACTTACACAGGGTCTCGAAAAATGAGATGGCCATCACATTTTGAGAGACCCTAATCTGGAACGTTTACTTTTACAGTTTATAAAAATGCAGAAAAAAGTAAATAAAAAAGCCAAAAAGAGTTGTTTTATTTTTCTTCTCTATTGTTCTCTCCCTTACGTTCTCTATATTATCTGCTCTATTGTTCGCTCTCTATTGTTACTGTATTTTAGAACTGTAATGGTTTATTTTTACTGTGTTTTATTGTATTTGCTTTGCAGGTATGGTATGTCTTACTGTTGTACTGTAATGTTTCTTTGTTTATTGTTAACCATCATTTGCTTAGCAGGTACACCATTCAGCTGCAGCACGGGTTTATTTAGTCTGACAGCAACAGCGTTTGCTCCCACGACACGTAAAGCCCTGACTCCAGCGCTGTAGGAGGTGATTTCCCCACCACAGTTTAAAAAACAAAAATGGTACAAAAATGCCCATCATTAGAAGTGGTATTCTAATGGTGGGCATACCCACTGATCAATGTTTTTTTTTTTCGTTCAGCCCACAGGCTGCATGGAAAAAAGGAACATTAAAATATATTCCAGACAAGGGCCAGCAACTTACTGGTGTGGAATTTAAATGGTTATACCAGAATGATGCCTGCAGGTTTAGGCATCATCTTGGTATCATTCTTTTCAGCCAGCGGTCAGCTTTCATGTAAAAGCAATCCTAGCGGCTAATTGGCCTCTAGACTGCTTTTACAAGTAGTGGGAGGAGTGTTGTCCCCCCCGCCATCTTCCATGGTTTTCTCTTGTTCTCCTATCCCACCAGTGACCCTGAGAATGCAGCCGGTGGTTCCGCCAGCTGACCATAGAGCTGATCGCTCCAATCATCTCTATGGCCTAAGAAACCGGAAGCTATGAGCATTTCATGACTTAGGTTTCGCCGGATATAAACAGCGTTTATATCTGCACCAACCGATCTTGGTGTGGTCAGATGTTTTGAGGGCAGAGGAGAGATCTAGGGTCTAATAGACCCCAATTTTTTCAAGAGTACCTGTCGCTACCTATTGATATCATAGGGCATATTTACATTCCCTGAGATGACAATAAAAATTATAAAAAAAAAATGAAAGGAACAGTTTAAAAATAAAAAAGCAAAAAAAAATTAAAAAAAGCACCCATGTGCTCACGCGCAAACGCAAGCGCCGGTCTCATGTCGTATGTAAACAGCAATTTCACCATGCATGTGCATTAAAATTAAAGTGTTGTGTTTTTTTTTTTATTTATTTTTTTTTTTCCAAAAAAATTGCGTTTGAAAAATATAAAATTGCTACACCTGCCATTGTAATCTGTGGGGCCTTTGCTTTATATATAATATTTGGGGGTTCAAAGTATTTTTCTAGCAAAAAAAATACAAATATTTTTTCATGTAAACAAAGTGTCAGAAAGGGCTTTGTCTTCAAGCGGTTAGAAGAGTGGGTGATGTGTGACATAAGCTCCTAATGGTATGCATAAAATGCCAGGACAGTTCAACCCCCCCCCCTGCACAAAGTTGTCACTAAATATATTTCTCAAGCATGCCATGGGCATATGTGGAATTACACCCCAAAATACATTCTGGGGATGGGGACACCACATGTGTGAGACTTTTTGGGAGCCTAGCCGCGTACAGGACCCTTAAAACCAAGCACCGCCTTTCTAAAGGCGTAAAATTGTGATTTTTACGCCTCACTACCTATCACCGTTAGGGAGGCCCTGAAATGTCCATAGCACAACCCCCCCCCCCCCCCCCCCAAGATACCCCAAGGTATTTGCTAAGAGGCATGATGAGCATTTTGAAGCTCATTTGTTTTTGAAAATTAAGAAATAAAAGAAAAATGTGTTTTTTTTTTTTTTTTTTCAATTTTGAAAACTTTGTGAGAAAAAGCAAGATCTCCAAAATACTCAGCGTGCCTCTCAGCAAATAGTGTGGGGTGTCTACTTTCCAAAATGGGGTAATTTGGGGGGGAGGGGTTTTGTGCGATCTGGGCATTTCATGGCCTCCGAAACTGTGATAGGCAGTGAGAAGTGAAATCAAAGATTTACGCCCTTAGAAAGCCTGAAGGCGGTGATTGGTTTTCGGGTCCTGTATGCGGTTAGACTGCCAAAAAGTCCCACACATGTTGTATCCCCATACTCAGGAGAAGCAGCAGCAGGATGTATTTTGGTGTGTAATTACACATATAACCATGCCATGTTTTGAACAATATTTCATTTAGTGACAACTTTGTGTTTAAAAAAAATAATAATAATTCTAATTTTCCCAGCACTTGTGGCAAAATATAAAATATTCCATGGACTCAACATGCCTCTCCGCAAATAGCTTGGGATGTCTTCTTTCCAAAATGGGGTCATTGGGGGGGTTGTGCCATCTTGGCATTTTATGGCTCTTAAAACTGTGATGGTAGTGAGGAGTAAAATCAAAAATTTACGCCCTTAGAAATCCTGAAGGCCGTGATTTGTTTTTTGGGGTCCTGTACGCGGCTAGGCTCCCAAAAAGTCCTACACATGTGGTATCCCCATACTCGGGAGAAGCAGCAGTACTTTGGGGTGTAATTCCATATATAACCATGGCATGTGTGAGCAATATATCATTTAGTGTAATTTTTTGGCATTTTTCAATCACTAGTGACAAAAAAAAAAAAAAAATATTCAATGGGCTCAACATGCCTCTCAGCAATTTCCTTGGGGTGTCTACTTTCCAAAATGGGGTCATTGGGGGGGGTTGTACTGCCCTGCCATGCCATTTGGCACCTCAAGAAATGAGATAGGCAGTCAAAAACTAAAAGCTGCGTAAATTTCAGAAAACGTATCCTAGTTTGTAGACACTATAACTTTTGCACAAACCAATAAATATACGCTTATTGACATTTTTTATTTTAATTTTTTTTTTTTTTACCAAAGCCATGTGGCTGAATACATTTTGGCCTAAAAGTATGACTAAAATTTAGTTCGTTTTTTTTTTATTATAACAAAGTATAAATTATAATTTTTTTTTTCAACGCTTTCAGACGTTTTCTGTTTTATATCGCAAAAAATAAAAATCGCAAAGGCAATCAAATACCATTAAAAGAAAGCTCTATTTGTGGAAAAACAGAACGCAAATTTTGTTTGGGTACAGCATTATTGCAATTGCCAGTTAAAGCAGCACAGTGCCAAATTGTAAAAAGTGCTCTGGTCCTTGAGCAGCCAAATCTTCCGGGGCTGAAGTGGTTAATGAATACATGGCAGCATTATCTATTTGTATTTTTATTGTACAGTTCAGGACAGAGGAGTTGATTCTTAGACTATAAGTTTTGATTAGACACTAGCAAAAAGGTTTGCTCGGAAATTGTACTCCTAGAACCCCTGCCACTTCATGAGGCTCCAGGTTTCTTTTTTTTTTTTCTAGTGTCCTTCGTTTGGACCCCTTCTCCTGTTAAATTATTTCTGCTTTTATATTTTTGATTTCTTAACTAATTTTTTATTTTTTTCTATTTATTTTTTTTCAAATAACTTTTTATTGATATTTTCAGAAGGCAATTGTACACAGCTTGTGCATTGCAACATTTGACATTTTCAGTGAAGTGCTATCAGGCACCTGGCCGCTGTGATTATGTGTCTCATCAGTTTTTTGGAGGGTTTGGAGATTTGCAGATATGCGACTCCTAATAGAAAATATTTTGGGGACAGGGAAACCTTGGTCCTCAAGAGCTGGGTGTCCTTCCAGAATGGTGTTATTTTAGGGCATTCCCAGTACAGGGGGTCCCCGACTTACGAACGCCCGACCTACGAATGGGGTGCTGCTGGGACCCTCCGCCATTTTTCACAGTCTTCCAGCCGTTCTGCGCATGCGCGGCCATACGGAGCCTCGGAAAATGCCGGCAAACTTCGGAAATGTCCGTAATTTGCCGCGCATGTGCAGAACGGCATTAGACGGAACATCGGAAATGTCCGTATTTGTCGGTCTGCGCATGCGCGGCCGACTTACGAACATTTCCGACTTCCGTACAGGCGGCAGTCCCTAACGAGTTCGTAACTCGGGGACCCCCTGTATACATGAAGGAGGGTGCCTCTGTACTCCTGGCAACGCCAGCATCTGCCTGAGCTGGAGGGGTTGATTCTTTTTTAACCACTTCAGCCCCGGACCAATTGTCAGCTTAAGGACCAGAGGTCTTTTTTCAATTTCGCACTGCACTACTTTAACTGGTAATTGCGCGGTCATGCAATTTTGTAACGAAACGAAATTTGCGTCCTTTCTTCCCACAAATAGAGCTTTCTTTTGATGGTATTTGATTGCCTCTGTGATTTTTATTTTTTGCGATATAAACGGAAAAAGAGCGAAAATTTTGAAAAAAAAAGAGATTTTCTACTTTTTGTTATAAAAAAAATCTAATAAACTCAATTTTAGTCAAACATTTGGGCCAAAATGTATTCAGCCACATGTCTTTAGTAAAAAAAAAATGCCAATAAGCGTATATTTATTGGTTTGCGCAAAAGTTATAGCGTCTACAAACTAGAGTACATTTTCTGGAATTTACACCGCTTTTAATTTATGACTGCCTATTTCATTTCTTGAGGTGCTAAAATGGCAGAGAAGTACAAAACCCCCCCAAATGACCCCATTTTGGAAAGTAGACACCCCAAGCTATTTGCTGAGAGGCATGTTGAGCCCATTGAATATTTTTTTTTTTAGTCCCAAGTGATTGAATAAAGACAAAAATAAAAAATAATTTTTTTTTTCTTCAAAAAGTTGTCACTAAATGATATATTGCTCACACATGCCATAGTTATATGTGGAATTGCACCCCAAAATACATTTTGCTGCTTCTCCTGAGTATGGGGATACCACATGTGTGGGACTTTTTGGGAGCCTAGCCGCGTACGGGGCCCCGAAACCCAAGCACCGCCTTCAGGATTTCTAAGGGTGCAAATTTTTTGATTTCACTCCTCACTACCTATCACAGTTTCGAAGGCCATAAAATGCCAAAATAGCACAAAACCCCCCCAAATGACCCCATTTTGGAAAGTAGACACCCCAAGCTATTTGTTGAGAGGCATGGTGAGTATTTTACAGCTCTCATTTGTTTTTGAAAATGAAGAAAGTAAAGAAAAAAAATTTTTTTTTTTTTTTTTTTCAATTTTCAAAACTTTGTGACAAAAAGCGACATCTGCAAAATACTCACAATACCTCTCAGCAAATAGCTTGGGGTGTCTACTTTCCAAAATGGGGTCATTTTGGGGGGTTTTATGCCATCTGGGCATTCCATGGCCTCCGAAACTGTGATTGGCAGTGAGAAGTGAAATAAAAAAATTACTCCCTTAGAAAGCCTGAAGGCGGTGCTTGGTTTTTGGGGTTCCGTACGCAGCTAGGCTCCCAAAAAGTCCCACACATGTGGTATCCCCGTACTCAGGAGAAGCAACAGAATGTATTTTGGGGTGTATTTCCACATATGCCCATGACATGTTTGAGCAATATATCATTTAGTGACAACTTTTTGTAAAAAAAATATATATATTTTTTTTTTTTCATTATTCAATCTCTTGGGACAAAAAAAAAAAATATTTAATGGGCTCAACATTGCTCTCAGCAAATAGCTTGGGGTGTCTACTTTCCAAAATGGGGTCATTTGGGGGGGGGTTTGAACTGTCCTGGCATTTTATGCACAACATTTAGAAGCCTATGTCACACGTCACCCACTCTTCTAACCACTTGAAGACAAAGCCCTTTCTGACACTTTTTGTTTACATGAAAACATATTTTTTTTTTTGCAAGAAAATTACGTTGAACCCCCAAACACTATATATATTGTTAAAGCAAAGGCCCTACAGATTAAAATGGTGGGTGTTGCATTTTTTTTTTCCACACAGTATTTGCGCAGCGATTTTTCAAACGCATTTTTTGTGGAAAAAATACACTTTTTTTTATTTTAATGCACTAAAACACACTATATTGCTCAAATTTTTGATGAAATAAAAAATATGATCTTAGGCCGAGTACATGGATACCAAACACGACATGCTTTAAAATTGCGCACAAACACGCAGTGGCGACAAACTACATACATTTTTAAAAGCCTTTAAAAGCCTTTACATGATACCACATTAGATTCACGGAGGAGGTCTACTGCTAAAATTACTGCCCTCGATCTGACCTTCGCGGTGATACCTAACATGCATGCTGCAATTGCTGTTTACATATGACGCCAGACCAACGCTTGTGTACGCCTTTGCGCAAGAGAAGGGGGGGCAGGGGTGCTTTTTTTTTTTTTTTTTTTAGTTTTTTTTTTATTTATTTAGCTTTTTTATTCTATTTTTAAACTGTTCCTTCCATTTTTTTTCTTTGTTATGATTTTTATTGTTATCTCAGGGAATGTAAATATCCCCTATGATAGCAATAGGCAGTGACAGGTACTCTTTTTTTTGAAAAATTGGGGTCTATTAGACCCTAGATCTTTCCTCTGCCCTCAAAGCATCTGACCACACCAAGATTGGTGTGATAAAATGCTTTCCCAATTTCCCAATGGCGCGGTTTATATCCGGGAGGGGGACATTCCCTCCTACTGCTTGTAAAAGCAGTCTAGAGGCTAATTACCCGCTAGAATTGCTTTTACATGAAAGCCGATCACTGGCTGAAAAGAATGATACCAAGATGATACCTAAACCTGTAGGCATCATTCTGGTATAACCATTCAAAGTCCAGCAACATACTGGACATATATTGTAATCTTTTTTTTTTTCATGCAGCCTCTTGGCTGAACGAAAAAAAGAGATTGATTGGTGGGTATGCCCACCATTAGAATACCTCCCTTCATCCACCCACTTCTAATGATGGGCATACATGCACCATTTATATATGCCGATGCATGGGGCATCCTCCCGCAAAAGTTATGCCGTGTACACACGGTCGGAATTTCGACCGTATGTACGTGGCATTAGGAGCCAATCGCTCCTCCGCCCCCCCTGCTGCCCCCATGCTTCGGCACATATGCTCTTTTTTTTAACTGTGGTGGTGAAATCACCTCCTACAGCGTTGGAGTCGCGGCTTTATGTATCGTGGGAGCAAACGCTGTTGCTGTCAAGATAAATAAATCCGCGCTGCAACTGAATGGCGCACCTGAAAACAAAAAAAATGCTTAACACTAAAACACAGTAAACAAAATTACATACCTGAAAAGCAAGCATGATAAAACATGATAAAACATAATAAAACATTGCAGAATAGAATGGAGTAAAAAAAGAGCAACAATAGAGAGAGAGAGAGAACAATAAAACGACAACTATTTTTGTTTTTTTTATTTTTTTTGAGATTCACAGGTAAAAAAGCTCCTGACTGTTAGCGACTGAATCAAAACGCTACCACAAAAAAAATGTTAGCGATCGCAGGGATCAGGCCTGACTCTGCGAACACTGCAGTTATGTGTGCTTAGTGTTTTGTAAGTGACAGTGATCGATCGATACTGCACTTGGGTGGGCTGGGCTGGGCGGAGGGGGAAAACGCAGGTGCTAGCAGGTATCTGGGCTGATCCCGCTAACAATGCGTTTTTTTGGAACCCTAAACTGCTGGGACGCTAGTATAGATCTGATCAGATCAGATATTGATCTGTTCAGATACTATACCACTAAGGGAGGTGTATGCTTTGCGCGTGGGTGTTTGCGGTACTGGCACTAACCTGGGGCGACGCAGACCTTATTTGACCCTAAAACCTAATTGATATCACCCGCCGGGCGATCAGGGGGTTAAACCGTTATTGGGTAATAAATGGCGGGTGCCCTGACAGTATAAAAAACAAGCTAACTAACCAGCGTCACCCGTAACAGTAATACAAAAAAAAACTGGTTACCTAGCGACACTAATGCAGGGATCAGAAAAACGATCGCTTAGTGACACTGGCAAAAGGGGGTGAAAGGGTTAACTAGGGGCAATCAGGGGGTTAAACCTTTATTAGGTAATATATGGGGGTACCTGACGCTATATAAAAACCTGACGGGGAACCTAAATAACGAAATAACTAACTGGCTAACCAGCGTCACCAGTGACAGTTATACAGTGATCACTGGTGAAAGGGTTAACTCTAGGGCAATCAGGGGGTTAAAACCTTTATTTAGGTTGTAATATGGGGGTACCTGACCTATAAACCTATTTATGAACCTATATAAACATGGCGGTTAACCTAAAAAAAAAACTGGTTACCTAGCGACACTAATGCAGCGATCAGAAAAACGATCGCTTAGTGACACTGGCAAAAGGGGGTGAAAGGGTTAACTAGGGCAATCAGGGGGTTAAACCTTTATTAGGTAATATATGGGGGTACCTGACGCTATATAAAAACCTGACGGGAACCTAAATAACGAAATAACTAACTGGCTAACCAGCGTCACCCGTGACAGTTATACGGTGATTACTGGTGAAAGGGTTAACTCTAGGGGCAATCAGGGGTTAAAACCTTTATTTAGGTTGTAATATATGGGGGTACCTGACCTATAAAACTATTTATGAACCTATATAAAACATGGCGGTTAAAATAAAAAAAAAAAATGGTTACCTAGCGACACAATGCAGCGATCAGAAAAACGATCGCTTAGTGACACTGGCAAAAGGGGGTGAAAGGGTTACCTGGGGGGCAATCAAGGGGTTAAACCTTTATTAGGGGGGGTAGGGGGCTACCTAGGACCTAAAACTAACTGCCCTGACAGTTATTACAGTCACACTGACACTAAATGCAGTGATCAGTAAATAAATGATCACTGCAATTAGTGACACTGTGACTGGGGGGGGAGGGGGTGATCTGGGGGGTGATCAGGGGTGACAGGGGGGTGTTTTGTGTGCCTAACTGTACTGGTGTCAGTGTACTGTTGTGCACTAACCTTAACATGTTCGCCGCTCGGCGTCTCCGGTCACATAGACCGGCGCACCGAGCGTGACATCACTTCCGCCTTCCTGTCTATACAATAGACAGGAAGGGGAAGCTTTTCATTCGCCAGGAGCGATCGCGAGGGGTGGCCAGAAACCACTGGCCGTCCCCTCGTCCCGGATCGCTCCTGAAGCGATGCCGACCGTCCCCGCCGGCGGAGGGGGGTCCGATCGGACCCCCCAACCGCCTAAAGAATGGCACGTACAGGTACGTGGTTCTGCCTGTACGTGCCATTCTGCCGACGTATATCTACATGGGGCGGTCGGCAAGTGGTTAAACTGACACTTTAATCAAGATCTGACTGATTGCTTTATGGCTCACTATCAGTTTCAGGATCAGTTATTCTCCATGTATATCTTGGGAACCATACGGGATCACTCGGCAGCAGAGCTGACCTGTAATGGTCTGCTTCAGACTTTGGATCCTGTATTCAGTGCAACAATTGAGTTAGCCACAGGGTGCTATACAGGTTCAATACTATGGTCTATTCCTCTGGTACCCATATCCTGAAGATCCCTTTTGGGGTATGCCCATGGTGATAGGCAAAGCCTTGACCCTAGATGGGTTTATCAATGTGGACAAGATAAGACAGGGTTTCCCTGTGCCCTCACATACTGGTTACTGGCTATACTGTACATGTCTTGTTGGATCATCATACTTCTTTTTGTAGTCTACTCGACACCTTATCCTTTATCCTACAAGACCCACTGAAGTGCTAAGCACACAAGTGATTTGGAAGGCACAGGTTAGGTTATGGGGAAAATTTTACACTTGCATTGTGCTTTGTCCTAGGTATTGTTTACATTTAGGACCAAATAAAGGGAACGTTATTATACTGTTTGCCTATTTAAAATATGGCGGTATTTTCTTCCACCTCACTACTTCTCAATACTGGAATGGGAGGACCTTAACACTCTTAAGTTTGTGCTTCTGGGTGCTGTTTTCTGCCAACTATGCAAGCTGATTGTTTGCTGGTAAACCTTTTGCCTGATACCTCAAAGACACAGGAACTTGATTAGTGCCCAGGTTCTTGCAATTCCTTCATACCACACACATATTCCTCCATTCTATGAGTAACCTGCTGGGAAGAGCAATGGGAGATTGGATACTTGGGAGCAGGAACACGTGGGACAAACAGCTGGAATTCTGCTGCACACCCTGAGGAAACTCCAAGTTGCTCTTTGATGGAAGTTATGTTCCAAAGCAAGGTCTGTCAGCAGGGGGATAGAGTGGTGTGAGTGGCTCCCTCTCAGGCGTATGACTAAAGCAGAATTTTTAGTTTTCACTTCTGGAAACAGGTGCCCACAGCTTAAAACCTTCTTCTTCCTCTCCTCCCCCTGACTGTATTCTTGGGTTACAACCTGAATTGCCTGCAATGCTTGCATTTGAAAATTTGTCACCACAAATACCCTTTTCCTGTTCCTTTCTACTGCTAGTGCAAATATTGTGTGACATAAAAAAATTTGGGATCTTTCACCATTTTATCTTTATGCACATGGGATTTCCATAACGGTTAACTTTCCATCTGCAAATAATAGCTTTTTGTCAGCATTAATTGGGGTTCACTCTAGACCATTGTGTACACTGTATATAGCATGCCACTAGGGTATTGGGAGATCTGGCCCCTCCTTCAGGGCATTTTCCTCTGCACAGGAAGTCAGCCTAATGCCGCGTACACACAAAGGGACTATCCCGCGGGATTGACCGCTGGACTCGTGTCCGCCGGACAATCCCCTCGTGTGTGGGCCTTCGACTGACTTTTTTTCCCAAAAGTCCGGCGGACTAGGTTTTAAGTTTTTTTTGTTTTAAAATTATCCGCTGGACTTGGCAGTCCGGCGGACAATACGGTCGTCTGTAGTATGGTCCGGTGGACCAAAAAGGACGCATGCTCAGTAGCAAGTATTTTTCTAGTATTTTTCTTTTTCTAGTCCCGTCGTACGTGCTGTACGTCATCGCGTGAACCGCCGGACTTTTAGCATGATCGTGTGTGGTCAAGTCCGTTTGCTTTCAAGTCCGCCGAAGCCCAGCTGGAAAGTCCGGTGGATTGTCCGCTGGACTAGGTCCGGCGGACAAAGTCCCTTTGTGTGTACGCGGCATAAGTTTAACTTGGTGTTCTAAGGAAGTAAGATGTCTCTCTCAGCTGCTGCTGAAAACCTATTGCCAGTTGGCATATAATTCATTGATATGTACCTTTTGCACAGGATATCCCGTACATTGATCTATTTGTAAAGCCTCTGACATCTTTATGGGACCTAAATCTAGTCCTATTGCCCCTTGGGGCTTCCATCCCTTGAGCAGCTACATGAGTTGCTTTCCAAGACCCCTCTTAAACGCTACCATTTATTGATGGCACCAAATTGGCATGAAAAATTTCCAAAATGGAAGTTCTCTTCTATCTTTCACCTTACAAGGACTATCAAGGATCCCTTCTTATTCTCCTCTGTTTTTTCCTTCCCATGGTGGTGTCTACCTTCCACTTTAATCAAAGACATTCTGTCTTTTTTTTTTTTTTTCCCCCATCTCCTTTCATTATGAAGGAGGTTTTCCTTCCGTATCTATATCTAATGAATGTAATCTGGGCTTGAAAAATGAAACTACTGCTTTCTGCAATCGGATTTGCTGTTGTCATACCTGAATGATCCTATAGGACTTTTCCAGTTCAACTATCACACCGTAGATTTGACAGACAATTTCATAGGCCTGTTTAGTTTAATGTCAGGAGCCTCTTTCAAATCACTGCTCATTTCACTATAGAAATATGAACCTCTTCAGTGTACAGCTCTTGCCAGCTTGTCCTCGCTTTAAATTATCCATATCACTGGTCATTTCACTAGAGCAGTAGGAACCTTGCAGATAATAAAATTGTGCAGAATTCTGCCTCTCAGGTGTGCAAACTGCCAACTTGTCCTCTGTTCACCAAGTTCTGCTGTGTGAACTAGATGGCTTGGCTGTGACCTCTGACTGAAAACCTATAAGCAGCTATGTGATCAGCTGGCCCTAGTCTTGGCACTACTGGCAGATATCTCCAAATGAACACTTGGAAAAAAAAGTTATTTTGTAATGACTGTAAAATCCTTTTCTTCAATAGTACCTTTGGAGTCACATGTATATTAAGTTCATAGTGGTCAGACCTGTTGCCTGTGATTAAAAGGCAAACCGACATGACATTATAACAGTTTAACAGTTGGCTACACCTGAGGCTAACTTGTGTAGAGGGTTATGTCCTGTAGAACCACCTATATGCTTTCTTCGTGCCGAATTTAGTGAGAGGGCTTTTATCCAATGGTCTACTGTGTTCCCTAGCAAACTACAGAAAAAAATACATTTTATAATGAGTAAACAATGTTGCAGTTCACTATCAAGAAAGTGCACCCAGTCCGACACTGTTCTTTACTTATATTTGATATAATACCTGTAAACTATATGCTTATCCAATTTGTGTATTTATTCCAACAGTCTTGATCCGAAGTGTGGATTTGAATATGCAGTGGCTCCCAAAAGAAGGTGATCTTGTATTCCTGCTAGTGCCTGAGCCTCCAGGCACATTGCCCAGAGAAGAGAGTGAGTCACAAGGACCCATAGCTTACCACACTGGTCATGTGTCCCGTTTTATGCGCACTCAATACACACAGACCTGTAAGTACTGAGCCGTTAGTTTTGTAAGAAAGTGTTGCTGATATCCTGCTTAAGGTTTGACATTTAATGCATTCTCTGTACTATCTTGCAGTGGAGAAGGAGCAGTACACAATGTGTGAGCTGAGCATTCACACCCATGTAAATCTTTTGCCGTACTGCAAGCAGCAAGTACAGTGTGTAGTGATTGGCAGCTTGATAACTACTCAGAGGCAGTACAAAGCTCTGATGCAACTGCAGAGGAACCCTTTATTTAAGCCTATTATCTATCCTACCCCAAATGATTTCCTTCCACGGAATAAGCTTGAAAACCAGGGCAGTTTGGTAAGTCATATTTTTTTCCCTTGTTTGTACAAGTTAAATGACCCAGTAAATTGTATATAAAAACAATTTCTTTTACATTAAAGTGGTTGTAATCCCTCGCATATACCCTGTGAAGTGAATAGCCACAGATGAAACAAATCCCCCTACATAAGTTTTACTTGTTTATCTGCAGTCTTCTCTACATGCATTCAAAACTGCAGATTTGTGAAAATCCTTCTGTATCTGTCAGTATCACAGAAGAGGGGGCAGAGAGCTGCAGTTAGTGTGTGAGAGCTGATTGGAGGAGAAATTATTTTCTTGGATTTTTCCTGACAAAGGTGAGGAAGACCAGGTGTGGACATCCTGGCCTCCAGGTTCAACAAGATGAACACATTTGTAGCCGAGACCAGGCACCTTCAAGACATCACACTTCGCAGTGGATGCTCTGGTGGTTCCTTGGGCTCAGTTCAAGCTGATTTATGCCTTACCTCCAATGAAGATCCTCCTCTAACTGCTGCACAAGTTAAAGGAGGATAGGGTTCCTTTTTTTTTTTGTTTTGCACCACATTGGCCCAGAAGAACGTGGTATACTGACATACTAAGACTTCTGGGAGATAAGCCTTGGTTTCTTCCAAACAGACCAGACTTACTGGCGCAACGTCCCCTTTTCCATCTTGCTTCCCAATCGCTGGCTCTAACAGCATGGCAATGTCCTACAGTATCGGGATATTTCTGACTTCGTTATTCCCACCTTACTCAAACCATGAAAATCCAGCTCCTGTAAGATTTACCATTACCCATAGAAGGCTTACTTGGTTTGGCTGGGAAAGGAAGCAAATACGCTATCATATTTTGGTCTTTCTTCAGTCTGGTCTAGACCAACATCGGGCAACGAGTACCCTACTTTATCCATTTTATTCTTTGGGAGTGACCCTAGCAAGATCCTAGCACTGTTTCAGGGGCACAGTACTCCACTTTCTTTGAGTCGAGGGAGGGATTTTCTGCCATTTCTGGGTTGCATAATCTGCTCTCAGGAGTTCACTGGGTTAGAATGCCTGGGACTTGAGCATGGGCCCTCTTCTTCCCATCCTCCCCTTTTGTGGGAGGATGAGGTATTGGAGGAAATCCTTAGGCTGTGGAAAAGGAAAGATGTCAAGGATTGGAAATCCTTTGTAGATAAGTACCAGGAGGAATCTCAGGGTCCAGGGCTGTCTCGGTCACCACCGTGTGCTTCCTAGTGAATGTGGTACATACTAATTTGAAGTTACCGGTGCCAGAATCTTCTTCCTATAAAGTCACTGCATTTGGCAGCCAAAAAATACAAAATTCTTTCCAGTGCAAGTAATAGGTGCCGGTTTGGGCTCAACCCGAGTAGGTGTTTCACCAGCGAAAGGTTTTGCTCAGCAGTACAAGAAATGGGGTCCACTGGCTGTTGACCCAACTATTTCCTCTTCTTGGTCTCTATCTTTAAAGACACCATGGATAAGAAGTTAGAAGCTGTTTTTAAGGCATCTTACTTTTT
>CM053033.1:109899251-110004251 GCA_028564925.1 Lithobates sylvaticus
TTGACTTTATTATTGTTTTGTGCACCTGCACTCTGTTTTCTGTGAGTTAAGCTGTAGCATGGACAATCCCTGCTAGGGGAACCATCAGCTATAAGATAATTGCAGATGCAAATACACATCAATCAAACACAGGATTCAATGAATGACCCATTTGTTTTGTATACCCATAATCTGCTTCTGTGAGACAACAAGCGGCAGGGACAATCCTTGCTAAGGGAACCATCCGAAATAAAAACAACTCTGGGTACAATTATATGTAAATCAATACAATAACAATTGGATGCCATTTGTATTTCATCAACTTAATTCAATTAGGATTGTACTGGTTGGATATCACTGCGCATACCAGGTCCATTATCCGCGGTTACCTTCCCCCTTTCCCCTCCACTTACCTTTTTTCCTTTCCCTCCCCACCTGGCTCGAGCCACCTGTGGAGCACTTCTAGTATTTACCCCACAAATATTTGGCATTAAGGGAGGCTATCTCCCATTATTGTTTAAAACGAATTTGTTATAACCTCACGGTTTTAGTGGGATAATATACTGCAAGTCTTCCCTGGCGTCCGGACGACATTTGTCTTATATGTTACATGTTTGTATATGTCCCCCCAAGTATGTGTTTGTTTTTTGATCTGGTCCATAATTGAACCGAGAAAACATATGTAATCATGTCTAGTTATATGGTTGTGCTCTAATTGAACTCCCTATATATGTGATGTAATATAATTTAATTAATTTATTATTATTATTTTTTCAATAAATATATCAAATGAATTTTTCATAAAAAATTTTGGACATTTAAAATTATTTATATATAAGACGCATGTGACTTATCAATAAGCCCCACTTTTCCGGTTTCCTATTCTTGGAAACCACAGTTTTTCTTCTATATGCTTAGGGGTTGATCTGTCAACAGTTTAAATTAAGGTCTTAAACCACATATATATAACAAGCCTCATTTTTGCTCTTCCAATTTTCATTAGCTGTATTGGGATCACCGGTGATCCTTTCTGGAGGCATTTTTTTGTTTACATTTTTCAGCACACCGCATCACTAGTCCCCCCCTTTTTTCCGTATACTTTATAGACACTAGATGTCTGGGTAAACTATCCTGACATCCCTACTTCGGTATGGCATTTGTTATCGGAGAGGATATTGATCAAGAAATTAGCCAAGCATTTAATAAAGATACAGTTGCTACACCATCGAAAGAAGAAGAAATAAAAACACGCTTTAAAGAACACAAAAAATTAATCATCTTAACAGGAAATGGGATATATGTTTCCTTGAAACATATATAGAAAATAAAATAATCCCCAGAGGCCTTCGCGATAAAGTAGTTCCAGCCGAACATTTACATAGTCAAAACTTCCTAGAAAAATGGAAAAATTTGTGTATAAATCATGGGGTTGCAGTCATGCAACTGATAGTTGAGGAGGAAAAAACTCAACTTGCCGAGCTGTCGGCAGCAATTACCGAGAGCTCGACAGGACTTGAACCCCATAAAAATACAGAAGAGTTTTTGAAATTAAATGAAAATCTCAAAAAAGAAATAGAGAGAATTCAACACAATTTAAAAACTACCAAGCAGTCTAAATTCAGACGTGACCTAGGCGACTGGGAAAAAGGGGACATCTTCGATTTAACACCACGTCGAAGCCGAAGTCGAGCCCGCCGTGGAAATCGAAGATCATCCTCAAGAGGGAATAGATCAAATAGCGAGAATGATGATGAGGAAACAATAAAATCCGTGACTTTTTTAGAAAAGGAGGGGGCAGAGAACGGGGACAAAAACCAGGTGCAAAAAGACAGACCCAGTTCATACAAAACATCGGCCCCCAAATCCCTGACCAAAAAAGATCAAACTCGCAATCCCACCAAAGGCGAAGCACGCACGAGAAGTCAGAGGAATCAACAGAACTATTAACGGAAAAATTAGAAGATAGTGACAGGAAAATAATCAACCTTTCAAAATTTGACTTATCAAATAGACATAAAAAACTCCTACAACGAGGCATGTCATTTTCCCCAACAAGCCAAATGGATGAATTTACAGTGTATAAGGATATTTCCCTCTTCCTCCGGAAGGTGTATTTTCGATTCCTCCATGCTAATAAATCTACAACAGTAGACACTAAAGAGGCTCTTGATGCTAACAAACAGTTTGATGAAGCATTGGAGACTCTTGAATCCCTGTGGGAGGAAGGGGGAAATAATCCCAACGAAACAGATCTAGGACCGACAAAACGACAAACAAGCCTAAATATTAAATCTAATAAAATGCCCTCTCTGAATAAAAATAAATATCTAAGTCTCTTCCTAGAGATGATACAGATTGATCTAGCCAAAATAGACTGGAATCAAAAACAACATGACAATTTGACTAGTGAGGAGCGAAAGGCTATAAAAGAATTGACCGAAGCCAAGGATATAGTCATAAAACGTAGTGACAAAGGGGGGAATGTGGTCCTACTCGATAGTCGGGACTATGAGAGAGAAGTCTTTCGACTCCTGGGAGATAAAAATACCTATATAAAACTCCCCCATGACCCCTTTCCCAACCTTGTCCTAGAGTTGAATGACAAACTGAAATTAGCCAAAGAAGCAGGTCTCCTGAACAACAAAGAATTCAACTACCTTCAGGTAGACGAATTCAATGTCCCGACATTTTACATAATTCCTAAAGTCCATAAATCCTTGCTCAACCCCCCGGGCAGACCAATAGTGTCAGCCATCAAGGGTCCACTTGAAAGAATAGGTAAACTTTTGGATAATATGCTCAAAGACATGGTATTTGGACTGGACTCTTTTGTCAAAGACACAGGAGATGTCCTAGGACACTTAGCTGAACTTCAAGTACATGAAAATCTCCTTCTAGTAGGAATTGATGTAGAATCACTTTATACATCAATCCCTCATGAATGGGGTATTAAAGCCACTAAGACATTTCTCGATAAAAACTTTCCTAGATGCGGACCACAAAATGAGTTTGTTGTTGATCTACTTATTTTTGCTTTAAGGAACAACTTTTTTCAATTTCTGGATAAATACTATCAGCAGATAAATGGCACCTCGATGGGTGCCCCATGGGCACCAGCTTATGCATGCCTACACCTGGGCTTATGGGAGGAAGACCTGGTATACACCTCGCCAATGTACCTGAGCCATGTGCATACCTGGCTCAGGTACATTGATGACGTGTTAGTACTATGGAGAGGAGATGAAACCTCATTAAAAGAATTTATCTCCATTCTGAATCAAAATGACCGTAACATTAGACTTACATTTACATTCAGTTACGAGGAGATCTCCTTTTTGGATCTGGCGATAGGCATTAAAAATTCTACAATTAGGACCCATACTTTCCGTAAGGAAACATCTGCAAACACACTACTGAGGGCAGATAGCCATCATCCTCAGTGGCAGAAAAATAGCATACCCATAGGACAGTTTCTTCGTATCAAACGAAACTGTTCTAGTGCGGAGAGCTACAGACGAGAGAGCTCAGATCTATACGCCAGATTCAGAGAGCGGGGCTACTCGCATAAACAATTAAGGAGAGCGAAACAAAAAGCAGCAGGTCGTGATAGAACGTCACTCCTACATAGACCCAAACACAAACAAACAACATCCACTGAGCTCCAACAGGACATGGGTCCGGTACGAATCATTACTGAATTTGGAACACAGTGGGAAACAGTGAGGAAAACAATAAATAAACATTGGGAGATCCTCCTCAACACCCCAGGTATAGCCAAAATAGTAGGCCCCGAACCAAAATTAGTGGCCAAACGTGCACGCAATCTGGGTGATGAACTCATCCAATCAGAATACACAAGAAATCCAAATACATCTTGGCTGTCAGAATTCCCCAGAACAAAAGGCATGTTCTCGTGTGGACATTGCCAAATATGCCCACTTATACATAGAACGGATACTTTTAGCGATTCCAGGGGTGAAAATATGTTTAAAATTAAAAGTTTGATCAACTGCGCAACAACAAAAGTCATATACATGATCACTTGTCCCTGTAATAAGAAATACATAGGAAAAACCAAGCGCCAGCTCAGGATTCGCATTGGAGAGCATAGAAGAGAAATAGGGGAGAAAAACCCAGAGAAACCGGTAGCGAAACATTTCGCAAAATTTCATCAGGGTAAGCTCACAGGTATGAAGGTTAAAGGTATCTATGCCCTAAATCTGTCCCCACGTAGGGGTGACTTTGATCAGATTTTACAACAACGAGAAAAGAGATGGATATTCCGTCTCGGTACTCTTTATCCGATGGGCCTCAATACAGACCTTAACCTCCAACCCTTTCTAACCCTATAAAAACAAGTCAATTAAGAATGAAAAAGAGAAGGATAGAATATAACAATGCATTAGGATATCTGACGCATAACTTATATACTTTCAGCTATAGAAACATTTACCTTAATGTATTTTCCGAAAGGATAGTAACTATGTTATCTATACCCGTATCCTCTTTCTCCCTTAATCTAACCCTTTTTCTCTCTTCCCCCCCCCTCTCCCCTCCTCCCCCCCTCCCCCCCTCCTCCCCCCCTCCCTCCTCTCCCCTATAACAGGCATTGGATGTTTGTCACTTGATCTATGTGTAAATGTTAAGACAGCATTTGATCGGTCTATGTGTGGATCAACTATTTCTCATATGGGATCTCAGAAATGGTCTGGGATCCTTTATAAAATGCTTGACGATACTGGCAAGAGACATCTGCTGACACACACATCTACCGACAACCTTATGCAGGCCATAACTATGCTCTCCAGAGCCAAAAACATACACAGGGCTCTGAAAGTGCAATATCTGCCCGTTAATGGTTAAATTAAAAGCAACTGATATCCTCCATATAACCACTATGGACATTACAACGCAGAATGAAAAACAGATTCTAATGAACTCTTAGAAATGAATATAAATGACCTGTTTGGCTACTATTTTGTTTCAAAAGTTTAAAACCCAAAACAACTACCTAAAGTAACGGAAATACCCACATACATGGGGCAATCCTTCACGATTGAGCGATCTGCTCAAAGTGGTGGGCGTAAACGAGGACCGGACACCAATAAGAAGGAGCCCTCTGACGCCACCACAACGTCCAGAAGAAGCTACACACCCCCTTGTGAAACGCGTCGACGTCACTGTCCTACGCACGCCAGGACGTAACGGCCCACAGGTGTGTTCGAGCCGCAGCACTGGGCTGAAGGGCCGCTGAAATGAACGGGACGCCAGGCTGACACTCAAAACCAGCCGACGTTCACCTGCAAACCGCATCCCAAAGACTACGGGCGGATAGATGTTTGCCCATCTAAAAGGAACTGCTACTTAAAAACGCAATAGCGCTACAGACCACGGAAGTGACAATAGAGATTTGCTCTACCAGCAGCGAGGTCTGGTTCCTCATACAAACGAAGATGGACCTTTGAAACATCTCATAGCCCATGAACTACACCGAGTAAATGGAAGCGGTAACGTATGCTGGCTATCCCATGCAACCCTAATACAATTTGAATTGACTTTATTATTGTTTTGTGCACCTGCACTCTGTTTTCTGTGAGTTAAGCTGTAGCATGGACAATCCCTGCTAGGGGAACCATCAGCTATAAGATAATTGCAGATGCAAATACACATCAATCAAACACAGGATTCAATGAATGACCCATTTGTTTTGTATACCCATAATCTGCTTCTGTGAGACAACAAGCGGCAGGGACAATCCTTGCTAAGGGAACCATCCGAAATAAAAACAACTCTGGGTACAATTATATGTAAATCAATACAATAACAATTGGATGCCATTTGTATTTCATCAACTTAATTCAATTAGGATTGTACTGGTTGGATATCACTGCGCATACCAGGTCCATTATCCGCGGTTACCTTCCCCCTTTCCCCTCCACTTACCTTTTTCCTTTCCCTCCCCACCTGGCTCGAGCCACCTGTGGAGCACTTCTAGTATTTACCCCACAAATATTTGGCATTAAGGGAGGCTATCTCCCATTATTGTTTAAAACGAATTTGTTATAACCTCACGGTTTTAGTGGGATAATATACTGCAAGTCTTCCCTGGCGTCCGGACGACATTTGTCTTATATGTTACATGTTTGTATATGTCCCCCCAAGTATGTGTTTGTTTTTTGATCTGGTCCATAATTGAACCGAGAAAACATATGTAATCATGTCTAGTTATATGGTTGTGCTCTAATTGAACTCCCTATATATGTGATGTAATATAATTTAATTAATTTATTATTATTATTTTTTCAATAAATATATCAAATGAATTTTTCATAAAAAATTTTGGACATTTAAAATTATTTATATATAAGACGCATGTGACTTATCAATAAGCCCCACTTTTCCGGTTTCCTATTCTTGGAAACCACAGTTTTTCTTCTATATGCTTAGGGGTTGATCTGTCAACAGTTTAAATTAAGGTCTTAAACCACATATATATAACAAGCCTCATTTTTGCTCTTCCAATTTTCATTAGAGATGAGTTAGGAAGCTGCCCAAGCTCATCTTTACTCCTTGACACTTGATGATAAACTGGAAGTTTAAAGGCGTGATTTCTTCCTCTTCCTGCCCTTTTGAGTCGGTGGCATTCAAAATTCCAGTCCGAGAAGTAGAGGGAAATGTTTACTGCTGTGCTATATTCAGAAATGTATGCTCTGATAATTGTGTGGAAGTGCATACCCTGCACTAATAACACAGAATTGTAAATTTGTAAAATAATTTTTAAAACAGTTAAAAAAAAAAAAAAAGTATAGAACTTAAAGATCTTCGAATTGACGTGCAGCCATTATAGTTTCCATTAACCCTTTCACTGCCTGAACCATTTTTGCATTTTTTTCACAGACATTAAAATCTACTTTACTTCTTCTTCTTTTTTTTTTTTTTTTAGACCTGATAAAAACATGTTTTCTGAAAGTAGGGAATCTGGAAAATAAAAATGGTAGTAATTGCAGTTTTTGAGGTATGAAGATATTCGTGCAACTACTTATCAAAAGCATATTTTCATTAAGAAATACACTAAGGTTGCTTTTTAGGGCACACAGACACAATATGTTAACCATTTACTATGGTTACCTTCATAGTTGCAGCATGATGTAGCCACCCAAGGACAAGGGAGTGTGGGGTTTGTAGGATTACCAGATGTAAATAAAACAAAAGATGCATGAAGGAAAATCCAGCCAACAAAAAGGACTAGTACAATTGCTATATGTTGCATTTTTCTTGTCAATTATGGCCCTAGAATTATTGCTTGCACCCCTGCGTATGCGGTGATTTTTAGCGTGTAGTGCAATCATTGTTTTCCTACATAGCTGCACCTGATGCATGTGTTTTAAGTGCATATATGTATGGTCGGAATCTTTAAAAACATTTTTTGGGGTTTTTAAGGGGTTTGTTCCAGCAGCACCCCCTGCAGAGTCTAGTTTTGAGCTTCCCTTCCAGAAACCTTAGTGACCGCATCGGTGGCTCAGCTATTTCAATCTCTGACCCAGATTGAGTTCCACCAGTCTGTCTCTGAAAAGACTGTTTTGGAGTCTGTCACATCAAAGCTACAAGCGGTTGTTTCAGGCCTTCTTGATGCAGTAAGGTACTACCTCGCATCCTGAGGGTCAACCTGCTTTCTCAGTTTTGTCTCTTTCAGAGTTCCTACAGCTGTACAGACCTTTCGATTACACCCTCTATTTAAAGTGTTCCTCTATGCAGACTGAAAGCACCCTAAAGGGTCCTGGGCCCCACCTGAGAGCTATTGTCAGAGCTATTCTTCTATAAGAGGAAATTTGGGTAAATAGGTTCCAGCAACCACTGTAGATCTGAAAGTGACTTGCCTAACCACCTAAAAAAACACTTGACAAAGGGCATGCTCACCCTTAAAGTGATTGAATGTGAAGTCTTTTTTTTATTTTTTTTTCTATTAAAATAAACAAACATATTATATTATACTTACCTGCTCTGTGTAGTGGTTTTTCACAGGGCATCCTGGATTCTCCCTCTTTTTGGGTCCCTTACTGGACCTCATGGTCCCTCTCTCCTGTTGAGTGACCCCACAGCAAGCAGCATGCTTTGGGGGCACCCGAGCTGCATTTCCGTGTATCCATTCAGACATGGAATCATGGTATGGCCCTGCCCCCTCTCCTGATTGGAGAGCCCCGGATGACTGAGGCACTCATGAACATCGCTGGATAGAGATGGGGCTCAGGTAAGTATTAGGGGGCTGTGGGGGTCTGCTGCACACAGAAGGCTTTTTATCTCAATGCATAGAAAGCATTAAGATGATAAACCTCCTGCCTTTACAACCGATTTATGAGTTCTACTTATCAGCATTTGGAATCCCTCAAAAGGGAGCTCTTTACCACTGGGGTAGACCCCTCTTTAATTGAACAGGTGTAAGATGTCTGGAGTCTTGGCAGCTATGTCAACTGCCTAACCTTCTGCATAAAGATGTGCCCTGAGTTTTGCAAGTAGGAGGCTGTTTGTGAATCCTTCTAGGTCCATGGCAGGGTTGCCTTTCAGGATATAGTTGCAGAGAGCACCCACTTGAGTACTTCAGTCTAATTCCTTTCCACTGGCACACTCTTTCTAGTTGTGCCTCCTGCTTTTCCTTTTGCTACAGCACTGATTGCTGCATTTCTCATGGTTCCTTTGCATTCCTCTCAATCACGACCCTCCGCTTCAGACCTTGTTTCAGCTAGTGTTTCAGAGCTGGACCTCATCTTAGAGTTTCCCATTTCCCTTGAACATGCTTGTTTTCCAGTTGTACCAGGTACCCCTGAGGTCTTTTTGTTTCTCCTAGGGCCCCAGGGGTAAATTTGGAATTCAGGTCTGCCAAGATCTGGACTCCCTAATCTGTAAACAAAATCCTCCTTGCTATGAGGTGATGCTCCTACTTCCCTAATTTTTTGTGAAACCTTCATATGCCCCACAAAAATTTAGAAGACCTCCACCCTGCTCTGGTGCAACTGCTATAAAAAGCAATCCTATAAATCCTGCTTTCAGAAGTTAGTCATAGCTTTTCTCCTTCCGGCAGACTTTCTTACCTTGATGGACAATAAGTATACAGGGGGTCCCCGGGTTACAAACAAGATAGGGACTGTAGGTTTGTTCTCAAGTTTAATCTGTTTGTAAGTCGGAACAGGTACATTTTTTAAGTGTAGCTCCAGCCAAAAAATCTATTAAGTTTTTTAGATAACATAGAGAAGGGTTATCACCCCTGTAACATTTGTTTTGCTGTCTGTGCCCCTGTTCAGAAGATTTCACTTCACCTTCTGTCCCAATGACAATTGGATTTTGAAAATTTTGGGTTGTTAGGGAAACAAGGATTGGTGATAAAGCATCAGTGGAGACACCTTTTTCCCATATTAACTCTTACAGGAGTGAATTTCCCTTCCTAGGGGTGGATTTCCTCTCACTTCCTGTTGTCTCCCTCCGTTTGTAAGTAGGAGTCGTTTGTAAGTTGGATGTTTGTAAGTAGGGGACCCCCTGTACCTGCTTCCATGTCATTTTTCAGTCACATCGATTTCTGCATTTTGCAGTGGGCACCCAATGTTATCTTTTTGCCTAGTTGAATAGTTCAAAATAAATTGAACTATTTACTTCACCACAGGTATTCACAGTGCTAGCCCCCATATGTGTTATGCTACACTGTTGGGGCATTCCCATAGTGAGATCCCTGCACAATCTACTGAGGGCACAGACTGTCAGCCGCTAAAACTTTTCTAATTCTGCAGAGATTCAGGGGGATCCTAAACCTCCAGAAGTCAGGAAAAGCTCCAAACTCCAAAGCTCCCATGTCTGCATGCAAACCTTTTTTGCATGAGGGGTCTGGGTTTAATAGTGGCTTCTTTCTAAGCTGTTCCATATGTCCATTTTCACACCAGACCATTGCATGTCAAATTTTGGCTGCGTGAGAAAAGGAGACTCAGTTTATTGACTTATCCCTTCAATGCTGACAAAACTAAGAATTCAACCAGGATTTAGTTTGACAATGTGATGGGAGTGGTTTACATCCACCACCCATTAGGGAAGAACCAGAAGTCCTTCAGCTCAAAGAGACCGATTAGATTCTGGCTAGGGTGGAACTATATGTTCCAGCCCTGTTGGCCGTGTACTTCCCAGGCTTAGAAAATTGTTAAGCAGACTTTCAATGTCTAGTACCAGGAAAATGGTCCCTTCGCCCTACCGTATATACTCGAGTATAAGTCGACCCGAATATAAGCCGAGGCACCTAATTTTACCACAAAAAACTGGGAAAACTTATTGACTCGAGTATAAGCCTAGGGTGAGAAATGCGCAGCTACTGTAAGTGGAAAAGAGGGTCAACAATGCCCATTTGCATGTTTCACTGTGCCCATTTGCAGCCATAGGTCCCCTGAACTGAACTTAACTTAGTAGTTAAGGGTTCCTAGATGCCCCCTAGCTGCAGCCAAAATTTGGGGTTTCTGGACCCAAAGGGTCCCGAAATGACATTGCTGCAGATAGACACAGTTGACCGAATTTGGGGCCCTGTATCTCGGGGCAACTTAGTGCTAGGAACTCCAAATTGGATATGTTGTAGTGTTGGTTCTACTGGGTTTACACACCAAATTTGGGTTCCTAGCACCAAGTGGCCCAGAGATATGGGGCCCCAATTTCTGGGCGGAAAATGTCTGCAGCAGAGTGACATTTTTTGAACCGACTTTGGGGCCACTTGATGCTAGGAACCCCAAATTTGGATATGTTGTAGTGTTGGTTCCTACGGGGCCCCAAAGTCAGGTCGGAAAATGTCATTCTCTGCTGCAGAAAAGTGCTTGACTCGAGTATAAGCCGAGGGGGGCACTTTCAGCACAAAAAAAATGTGCTGAACAACTCGGTCTTTACTCGAGTATATACGGTAAGTTATTTCAAGAACTGTCTCAAGTGGTGGATGCTAGAGGTGGACCTTCAGACTTGCAGGTTCAGCAAACAACCCGAAGAGTTCATTTTTTTTTTCTTCCCAGGTCCCATTCGCAGTGGATGCTCTGGTGACTGTGGGAACAGTTTCTCATGGTGCAAGGCATTTCCATCGCATAATATATTCATTTTTTTTTTCTTGGTGTGATTCTATCCCAGGAAGTGTTCACATGGGACAAATCCTGTCTTTCTTTTTTGTAGTCTAGTCTGGATCAACATTTTGTCGTTCTTCTTTCCCCCCTCCCCAAAGACTCCTTAGTAAAGCTATTGTACAGTGTGTGTCTCACAATATTGTTGCTCTATGTTCCCCAGTGACACTGAGTTCAGTTGGTTCTACAGAAACCATCATTTGAACTACTCGGGCATATTCCTCAGTCTACCTGCTCACAAGGTTGCCTTCCTCGCTGCCATTAACTCTACAAGGCAAGTTCCTGTGTTTGATGGCCTTAACCCTATACTTGTGCTGCACTGAGACCAGGTTGTCTTGGGACCCAAGGCTTCTTTTCTTCCCTAGGTAGTTTCCTCCTTTTTCCTTAAGCTACAAATACTGCAGCTGCTGACTTTTAATAATCGGACACTTACCTATCCCAGGGTCCAGCGATGCGGGGGAACGAAGCCCCCCCCCCTCGTTCCCCGCGGCGCTGGCATTCTTACTGTGGGCACCCAGCTGTGGCTTCACAGCCGGGCACCCACTGCGCATGCGCGAGCGGCGCTGTGCGCGTGATACGACGCTCAGTCATCTGGGACACGTGATAGGTCCCAGATGACTGTGCAGCACCGAGGGGAAGTGATGACAATGCCCGGGCACTGAAGGGGGCAGACTACGAGGGACCCCCTAGCAACAGGCATTTAGAGGTGAGTAAAAAATATATATTTTTTCCAATTCTCTTATGATTTTTTTTAAGCAATTTTTATTTTTTATTTTTTTTTTGGTGGCACCACCACTTTAACCAGTTCGCATCCAGGCCAATTCTGACATTTCTCTCCTACATGTAAAATTCATAATTTTTACATAGAAATTACATAGAACCCCCCAACATTGTATATGTTTTTTTTAAGCAAAGACCCTAGAGAATACAATGGCGGTCGTTGCAGCTTTTTATCTTGCACGGTATTTGCACAGCAATTTTTCTAACACGTTTTTTTTTTTAGAAAAAAAACTGTTTCATGCTTTAAAAAAAACAAAACAGTAAAGTTAGCCCAAATTTTTGCATAATGTGAAAGATGAAGATACGCCAAGTAAATAGATACCCAACATGTCACGCTTCAAAATTGCATGCGCTTGTGGAATGGCGCCGAACTTTGGTATTTAAAAATCCCCATAGGCAACGCTTTACATTTTTTTACTGGTTACATGTTGTGAATTACAGAGGAGGTCTAGGGCTAGAATTATTGCTCTCACTCCAACGTTCGCAGCGATACTTCACATGTGTGGTTTGAACACCGTTTTCATGTGGGCAGGACTTGCGTATGCGTTTGCTTCTGCGTACGAGCTCACGGGGACAGGGGCGCTTTAAAATTTAAAATTTTTTTTGTTAATTTTACTTTTATTTTTTTTAGTTTGACACTTTGAAAAAATTTGATTACTTTTATTCCTATTACAAGGAATGTAAACATCCCTTGTGATAGGAATATGGCACGATCGGACCTATTTACAGTGAGGTTTGGGGTCAATAAGACCCCACATCTCACCTCTAGGCTGGGAAGCCTAAAATCCCCAAAAAATAAAAAAAAAAAAGGTTACGGCTTCCCAGCCGAGGCAGCACCGTTATTTGAATGCAGAGGCCGGGCGTGACGTCATAACATCGCGCCCGGCCTCTGAACGATCCTAGAGACTCCGGCGACCATCTGGACCGCCGGAAATCTCTATGATCACCATCCGGGGGCCGGCGGATCCTGTGTCTGACTCACCGATGGAAGCATGGTAGAAGCACCAGAGGGCAGCGGGAGGGGGGGGACGTCCCCTCCCGCCGCCCGTAAGAACGATCAAGCGGCGGAACAGCCCATATGATCGTTCTTATGGTGCAGGGAATCACCGGCTAAAAAGGCGATAGCTGAATGATGTCTGTAGCTGCAGGCATCATTCAGGTATACCCCCCGAAAGTCAAGGATGTCCTATGACGTACCTTGGGCGCCAAGTGGTTAACCAGGATATTGTTCTCCCCCCTTCCATTTTCCTTCATGACATTCCAAGATTTCTCTCCACTTTCTGGATGTGGTACATGCTCTTCAAGTCTGTGTCTCTACAGCTTCCTTTTAGACAGTCTGACTCTTTTGACCCCCTCCTAAAGGTTCCCACAGGGAACACCCTGCTTCTCATCCTACTGTTTCTAGGGGTGGATTCAGCAGCTCCTCATTCAAGTCTTTCCCTTTCAAGTGCATTTAACTAGATCAGTTAATACTTCATTGGCTTTTCAGCATCGGGCATCGTTTCTGATATGCTAGGCTGCCACCTGGTCTTCTGTTCACACGTTCATTCTGTTTTACCAGGCGGATGTCCAGGCCTCGTTTGTTTCTGGCTTCAGATGTATGGTTTTTCAAGCTGTCTTGTAGACATGATTTTTAGCCTCTTCTATTAAGCTGTTGTGTTTTTGTGGGCCTGATAGTGTTTTTATTGCTGTGCTGCCTACTCTTCAGTTTGACTGCTATTGGATGCTTTTCTGCTCCCAATGTACAGGATTACTTCTCCCGTAATGTAGGATTTAAAAAAAAATTGAATTTTTTACTTATTATGCTTTCTTTTCTTCTTAAATTATAGACCTTTTCTAAAAACATTAACAGTGATCTTGTCTCACCTCCACAGAGTAATATTCCTGATCAGAACTTCAATGCCAAGAACAAGAGAAACCGAATACTTGTGTGTGCCCCATCCAATGCTGCCCTGGATGATCTGATGAAGAAGATCATATTGGTGTTCAAGGAAAAATGTCGTGATAAGAAGAATACTCTGGGTAGGCATATCTCAGCTGGCTATATGTAGATATTTCTAGTTTTGTAACAGAGCAGATTGGCTTTGAGCACAGCAGTAGTTGCAAATTGACATAGCCTGTCAGCGGCAGAGGAGCGTTCTAAATTAATATTATTGTGAATAAGTGGAAAAATGCACCAAGGGCTCATCATTGCCTCTATAAATAGACCCTTAGTTATAGTTTATAAATATTTTGCTCATGCTGGGGCATTTAGTGTAAGTGGCTGCTTTTGATTACAATTGGCCATGTACTGTAGTTTAGTGTTAGAATGCTCCATTGTATCATCATATGTAGGTTAAAGCGGAGCTCCACCCTAAAGTGGAACTTCCGCTCATCGGATTCCTCCCCCCTTCCGGTGTCTTTGACAGGTATCCTTTCCCACTTCCGGAAGTCTGGACGCGATGTGGCTATGATGTCACCGCGGGGCTACCTCCTCCTCCCTCGGCCGACGGGCTAGTAGTAGAGAGGAGTGGGGCCTCGCGCATGCGCAGTAGGGTTCCCGGCGTGAAGCCGAAAGGCTGCACTGCCGGGTTACCTTACCCGCAATGGCGGCGGCAAGCACCCGACAGCTGATGGAGACATCAGCTGCGGTGCCGACATCGAGGGACTGCAGGACAAGTAAGTGTCCATTTATTAAAAGCTAGCAGCTGCAGTATGTGTAGCTGCTGGCTTTTAATTTTTTTTTTTTTCCCCGGAACACCCCTTTAAGCTGGCTATAGACAGGCCAAAAGTGTGTGGCTGTCCCTCATTAACAGAAGTTGATCATTAGATTGACTTCTGTCATAAAACTCTGTCAATAAAACTTTTGTGGATCAACAGCTGCAGCCATGATCAGTGTATTCTGATAGTGTTGGGTCCCACCGTGGGAATACATTGTCCTGGTGATGGTGCTGCCTTCACCCACCTTGTTTGTGTAGATGGAGGGATTTATTAGTCCTCTTTTATACTGAATACAGACTTTGCTTCCCCTGACAAGCACCAACCAGTGATGGCTGCTTGTGCCCCCTTAAACAAGATTAGGACACTGTCGAAAAAATGACAATGAACAACCTAATATTTTAGGTAAACTAGTTTATGACCAACTCTCAAAGAAACAGATTATTTTTTGAGTGACTCAGATACTGGCTAAAACCCGCTGTTGGATGATGTCACTCAGCCGGTCCAGGCTCTGGAAAGGTCCCAACTTTACAGGCTGGATTCACCCAGATGCCTGGACCGGTAGCTGGCACAGCCTATTGGCACACCACTGAGAGCCTGAGCCAGCGACTGCCAGTCACTGGCTCTCTGCAGTCTGAATGCGGAGAATGGAGCTATCATCAGTCTTTGATTGGTCAAGTCTGGGTGTACAGCCAGCAGGGGACAGCTGCAGCTGGGATCAGTGCTGCAACCATCTAGACGAGTACGCTTGTTTGTTAATTTTTTGTATTCCCGAACGTCTCGTTTTTAAGGTCGCTTCCCCCAGAAACCAATGCCTTCCAACTTGTATCTTCCTAATGTGGACGTGAAGTTCCCGCACTTAAAGTGGATGTAAACACGAGTCATGAAATTTGAGCTGGGCACATATATTTGCAGTGTTTTCATATCTCTCTTCAAAGCACTATGTCCCGTAGCTGTCTCCTGCTCCGTTCTTCTGTTATCAACCTGATAACTCCTGACAAGTTCTCCAACACATGTGATAAAAGCAGCCAGAGTTTTGTGTTGGGGAGGATGCTATAAATAAATTAGCAGAGCCCTGAACTATTCAAGAATCAGCTCAGAAAGTCTCTACCTCCAATCGGCTGCCTTGGCTGTAGGCCCAGGCTTCACTGCAGTGTTGAACAGGAGAGAAAATCTCCTAACAAGATCTGAACTTTCTAAATCATATATAAAGCTGAAGGCAGCGGATATACATTTAAAACATATGTAGGGAGATTTGTTTCATCTCTGTGTATCACCTGAGGCTGTTCACTTCACTGGGTATATGTGAGGGTTTACATCCACTGTAAGTACATTTCAGAAGCTGCATTGCAAGTGAAGGGCCTTGTGTCTCTGCTATCTGCAGCTAAAACCGATGGGAACTGTCCACATGGTTTTAGAGCCCTTTTCCTTAGCTAATCTGAGGATTCACAAAGGACTTGTTTTATGGCACGTTTTACTGTTCTAGATTCTCTCATGAAAATATTTTCTGTCCTGATGAGACTGCTGTCCTTTGTGCCACAGATTTTGCAGTTTCATTGGATCTGGGGATTCTGCAGCATTCTTAGTTCTGTGATACTTGCATTCAAGTTTAGGCAGGATGTGTTTTCAGCATGGTTCCTCTCGCCCCAAGTAGCCTTTTTGGTATGTTTAGTTCATCCTCTAAACCTTAGTAACCCTGCTCATCAGTTTGTGATTAGGTTGTACCTTCCTCTGCTGCCTACCCTTGTTGGGGTGTTTCCCATGCACCTACCCATTTGGTCATGCCAACTTTGTGGGATTAAATCTTTGTTTTCTTTTGGAAAATGGTTCCAGGTACAGCGTTCGTTACTTGACCTTTTAATAGTGGCATGTGAGTGAAGGCTTGTAATTTTTTGGACATATGCTGGGTATAGAAGGTGTTTTTTTTTTTTTTTTTGCCAGTGTCCTACTAATTGATTCTCCTGTAGAAGGTTGTATAACCTGACCACTATTTGACTTCCGGTGTCTTTCAATGGATTTTTACAGTAAGTACAAACATCATATTTTTCTAGACATCGGACTATACAGGTCTCCATAAGGATATGTAACAGTAACCCCCCCCCCCCCCCCTAAACTCATCAACAGGATGTCTAAAATGCTACATTTTATAGAAAAAACATTCAATAAAGCCAGGTTGCACACATTTGAAAGAACACACAAATCATGTATTAGTATGAAGAACCAAGAATAGGTTGAAACTAAATCTACTTTTTTTTTCTTCTTGTGTTTCAAGGAAACTGTGGTGACATAAACTTGGTCAGGTTGGGTTTTGAGAAGACCATCTCTTCGGACGTTGTGAAATTTAGTCTGGACTGCCAAGTGAACTACAGAATCAGTAAGTGCCGTGGTGATACTATTGCAAGAAAACTGGCTTTTGAAATGGCTGTAAACCTGAAAAACAAAAATCAGTCTGATCAATAAATTGAAGAAGGATCCCAAGTACTAATTATTTGAGCTTAGTATGACATGTTAAAGCACTCCCTATCACCTGCAATCCTTTTTGTTCTTCTTAATAGACTAAAGCCAACACAAGAAAAATATGGGGATTGACTTCCCCTTCTCTTTTAAATGACAGGCTGTGCAGAGCTGTGAGTTGCATGAGCCTCCCATGAATGCTGTGTAAAAGGTGGTGTGTCCTTGCTGCTTTGTGTCTCTCCTGAGGCGTAGCATATCTGTTCTTTGAGGCCATGTATAGCTGGGAGGGAGATCATTATACATGTTCTTTGACCCACCCAAAATTGGTTTTAAGAAGGCTAAAACAAATAATGATCTATTTTAACCACTTGCCTATAAAGCACTTTCACCCCCTTCCTGGCCAGGCCAATTTTCAGCTTCTAGTACTGTCGTACTTTGACAATTGTGCGGTCATGCAACGCTGTACCCAAACAAAACTTTTATTTCTTTTAGACAGAGCTTTCTTTTGGTGGTATGAATTTAACCACTTGCTGTCCACGCTATAGCTGAAAGACAGCTGCAGCACGGGCTTAAATTGCCGGCAGGGCGTCCATAGACATCTTCCCGTTCTTGCACTTCCTGCGTGCCCCTGGGCGGCGCACACTGCGATCGTCGAGTCCGTGAGACTAGACTGATCATAGATGGGGTAAGGGCCAATCGCAGCAGGCCCTTTATCACGTGATCAGCTGTCAGCCAATGACAGCTGATTATGGAAATAAACAGATACCGGTTATCGTTGTTGTTTTTCCTTTTACCCTGTCAACGTGAAGGGGAAAAAAAGCTGCGGCTTCTGTTAGAGGGACATCGGTCCCCTTAGTGCCTGAATGTGCCATCTATCAGTGCTGCCTAATGGTGCCTATCTGTGCCACCTCTCCGTGATGCCTATCAGTGCCCACCAGTGCCGCCTCATCAGTGCTGCCTATCAGTGTAGCCTTATCCGTGCACATCAGTGAAGGAGAAAAATTATCTAATTGCAAAATGTTATAACAAAATCTGAAAAACGTTTTGTGTTTTTGTTTGTTTGTTTTTTATTTATTTATTTTTCTAAATTTTCGGTCTAAATGCCACCAAAAAAAAAAGCTCTATTTGTGTGGACAAAAAAAAAAAAAATTCATATGGGTACAGTGTTGCATGACTGTGCAATTCAAAGTGTGAGAGCGCTGAAAGCAGAAAATTGGCCTGGGCAAGAAGGTAGTATAAGTGTCCAATAAGCAAGTGGTTAATCACCTGTGGGTTTTAAAATTTTTGCTAAAAGAAAAAAAAAGTGTTTTTTTTTTTTTTTAGTTTGGTCTAAAATTTTGTAAAGAAGTTTTTTTTTTTTTCCTCCTTCACTGATGTGCGCTGATGAGGAGGCACTAATATGCAGCACTGAGCGACATCACTTATTTTTTATTTCACTTGTGGTTTAGTGTTCACCATCAGATTTTGCAGCTTATTTAAGAAATTTTATTCTATTATTTAGGTACTTTTCACATACCCTTCGGGGATTTTACATTTGGTCACACGTTTCACTTTTTCTAGTTCCAAGAAGCGCGAGGGTCACCCCCTTTTTAATATGCAGCACTGGGTACTGATAGGTGGCACAGATAAGCGGCAATGATGGGCCTCCACTGAGGAATGGTGATTACTGGCTCTCCTCTCTTCACTCGGTGTCAGCGTGAGGAGAGGAATGACGATAAACGGCATTTCCTGTTTACACTGTGATTGGACACAGCTGACTCCATGGTAAAGAGCCTACGTCATAGGCTCATTACCGTAATCTGTCATGCACTGTGTTTGAGGGACACAGCGCACCACAGATCATCGGGCGCGCATGTGCATCAAGAACGAGAGTGCAATTTTTATTTTTTTTATTTTTTTTGTGCTCTTGTTTTCAGTGTCCGGAAGCAAGCAGAGAACAAAAATTGTAATATCCATTTGTACAGTACAAAGCAGTATTTTGAAAGCGGCAGATTGGCTTTAAAGTGGTTGTGTCCCAAAAACATGCCCTTGCTTCATTTAATAGATAATACTATTAGAAGTGAAATTGCATGGTGTTTAACCTTCAACTGCTTCCCATCTGCTGTTTAGTGAAATAACGGGCGGTCGGGAGCACTCTTGTTCTGGGAGGACGTCATATGACACACTCTCATTGTTGCTGCACATGCACGCCCGGTGATCGGTGGTGCGCTGTGTCCCTCAGACACAGCACATGACCGATCACGGTAAAGAGCCTATCACTACCATTTTCAATATCCCTGTACATTGTGTACAGCCACCACCAGCTGTGGAAGGGAGTTCCACAACCTCGCCTAACAGTAAAGAACCCCATACACATTTTAAGTTTGAACCACTTCTCATCTAACCACAATTTGTGTCTGAGTGTCTTCCTAAGGGACCTTAGATTCGTTTTCTTCCGAAGACAGTGACTTTTTTAAATATTTGTGTATTGCAATCATATCCCCTGTTAAGCATATCTTCTCCAGGTAGAATAAGTTTAAGGTTTGTAATCACCCATAATAACTGAGGTCCTTGAGCCCCCTTATTGGCTTTATTCCCCTTCTTTGGATTCTCTTCAGTTCAAAGATATCTTTCTTATGGGTTGGTGACCAAAACTGGACCAACTGGACTAAAAATAACAAACCTGTCATACTTACTTGCTCTGTACAGTGGTTTTGCAGAACAGCCCAGATCCTCCTCTTGGGTCCCACGCTGGCGCTCCTGGCCCCCTCCATCCTTCAGGGTGCCCTCACAACAAGCAGCTTGCTGTAAGGGCACCCAAGCAGGCACGCTCCCGAACCATGCCTTTGTGTGTCCATTCACATACAGATCTGTGGCACGGCCCTGCCCCCTCCTGACAGTCACACTGGCCATTGGCTCCCGCTGCTGCCAATCAGGAGTGCGAGTGCCAATGCCCTCCAGGCAGGCAGTGGACATGGCTGGATCGAAAATGGACTTTTGTAAGTATTAGGGGGGCTGGAGGGGGCTGTTGAACACAAAATACATGAAGGTAAAAAAACCTTGTGCCTTTACAACCACTTTAGGATGTGGCTGAATCAGGGTTTTGTAAAATGGTAGAAATATGTTTTTTTTTATCCCTTGTGTAAATACCATTTTTTAATGCATGCCAATAGTCTGCTAGCCTTGCTTGCTGCAGCTTGGCATTGCATGCTATTAAGCCTGTGATCTACTAGGACCCCCAGACCTTTTCAATCCTCAATTCCCCTAGAGGGTTTTCCCCTATTGAATATTTTTGGCTCCCAACTTAATGTTTTTCAGTATTAAACCTCATCTGCCATATAGTTACTCGCCCCTCTATTTTAATCAGGTCGTCTTGTACTTGAATTACAACTTTGAAGTTACTGCCCTACTTAGTTCAATCTCAGTGCTTGCTGCTGATAAAGAAACGATTTATTCTAACCCTATTTCATTTATGAACAAGTTAAACAGATTTGGTCCCAAGATGGTGCCCTAGGGCACCCCGGCCACAACTCTAGACCATTCAGGAAATTTGTCATTTATCACTACCCACTGGATGCGCTCTTGTAACCAGTTTTCTTTCCCGGTATATACAATACCATCAATGTAAAGAAAAAAAAACTGGGAAACTGGTTTATTTTGGGATGCAGCAATATGTGCCTTGTACGTGCAGTAGGGTTGTTGACATAGGTCAGTGACCATTTTCTGTGGGGAAGAAGGTGGATCTGGCTCAGTAAGCAGGGAATGTGGGGTGAGTATGGATATGGTCTTCATCAGGGGGACACTGGAGAGTGAGGCTTATATTCAAAGTTGCCATGGACAACTGAGGGCAAGAATGGTCTCTAAAGGAATGACTTATTCCTGGAGAGTATTTTTTTGAGGGGTTTATGGATACTGGAGAGTAAATTTTATCTCTGGATTCGGTGTGAATAGTATCAGGTGGTCTCTGAAGAGGACATGGAGACTAAGGATTGTCTTGGAGGGGCTGCTTAGACACTGGAGCCTAAACAATGTGCTGTTTCAGAGCATACATCTAAAGCCACCACAAAGAAATGCATTCCCCGAGGAAAAATAAGGAGTTTATTTATTTATTTATTTATTTATTTTTAAGTTTTTTTGATTTGGATTTACCATGGAAATGGAAAATGGAGTTAGCTTTGACGTTTGCAGAGGAACAATATTTTTCTTAGTCAAGGTTTCCCATATACTAATTCAGAAAATTATAATAATTCGAACAGGATTAATGCAACAGACAGTGAAAAAAGTGTTTCTCCACAGGAGCTTACAGTCTATAATTTTTCTCCTCAGACAAAGCTTCTCAGGATCTCACTGTGATCAAGCAGAAGGAAGCATTGGACAAACAGCTGGATGAATTATCCCGTCAGAGAGCTATGGAAAGGTGTTACAAGAACACGGTAAGTGAGGATAGCGTTTAAGGCTCGGTTCACACTGGAACCGGCTGCGGATCACACACTAACGCTGTGCGTCCCCGTTCTCCGGTTCAGGGACAAATCGGAGCAGAGTCTTTGCCTGAATTTGGCCCTGAAACTGAGCCAAAGATGCACAGCGTTTCAGTGCAGTGCACTCTGCCGCCATGGAGATATGTAAAACCGGCTCCATAGAGAGCCGGTCACATCATCCTGCTATGCGAGTTGGATGTGGGGAAACCTGCATCCAAATCGCATAGGTGTGAACCCAGCCTAAAAAATAAATAAATAAAACTAAAAACCTAAGCATGTAGAACATTTCTTTTAAAAGAGACTGCTTGGTCCTCTTTTGGATGTTTACATCCAGAAGGTGACTATGGGTAAGAGTTCTCTTGTTGTCACTCAAAAAGAAGGTTGAACAGCTTGCTGCTCCTTCTACTTCCAAGGAGCATTTCTGTCACCAATCTCAGACTTCAGGCTCCAAGCCCAAACTCAAACCCCAGTCCCAGATCTGCAAAAAAAAACATGGACTACAAAGCCCTCTGAGCCAGGGACACGTTCAGGTTTGCAGGCCTTAATTGAGGATTGGCAGGGGAAGATTGGTAACAAATGGGCCTGCAACATTGTGGCTCACTGCTACAAGCTGCTTCATACTTTCAAATGTCTCTGCCAATCCACAAAAGAATTTTGAACTCTTGTAGACTCTTGATCATTTTCTGTCTCAAGAGTGATCAATCCAGTTCCAGAGGACAAAGTTTTTTGTGGTTTCTACTTGAATCCCTTCGAAGTTCTGAAACCAAACGGTAATGTTTGCCCCATCTTGGATCTCAAGAGACTCTGAGTTTCTATGGGTACAGACGTTCCGCATGAAACCTGCGTGGTTGGGGGTGACCTCTCTCCAGCAAGAAGATTTTTTTTTAGCAGGAGTGGATATCAAAGATGCTTACATACACATTCAGATTTTTTCCACCAAGGTCCTGGCTCTGATTCTGGGGCTCTTATGGTCCCATGGTAACGCTGTGATGGGGTACATGAACAACTTGCCTTAGGGAGCAATCTACTTGGCTTTTGGAGACCAATGTGTGTCTCACATTGTGAACCCTGGAGAAGTTTGGATGGGATCTGAATCTTCAAAAGTCAACCTTAATCCCAGTCCAGAGGTTGGCACATCTGGGCCTGATCCTGGACACCGTCCAGTCAAGTGATCCTCCCTCCAGACAGATGTCTTGCTCTGAGGACTTGCTAAAAACACACTGACAAATCCTTTAACCACTTTCAGACCGGACCAATTTGCAGCCAAAGGACCAGGCCCCTTTTTGCGATTCGGCACTGCGTCGCTTTAACTGACAATTGCGCGGTCGTGCGACTTGGCTCCCAAACAAAATTGACGTCCTTTTTTTCCCACAAATGGAGCTTTCTTTTGGTGGTATTTGATTGCCCCTGCGGTTTTTATTTTTTGCGCTATAAACCAAAAAGAGCGACAATTTTTTTAAAAAAACGCATTTTTTATTTTTTTGCTATAATAAATATCCCCCAAAAATATATAAAAAAACATTTTTTTTCCTCAGTTTAGGCCGATACGTATTATTCTTCTACATATTTTTGGTAAAAAAAATCGCAATAAGCGATTATTGATTGGTTTGCGCAGAAGTTATAGCGTTTACAAGAGGGGGGATAGTTTTATAGCATTTTTATTAATAATTTATTTTTTATTAGTAATGGCGGCGATCAGCGATTTTTATTGTGACTGCGACATTATGGCGGACACATCGGACATTTTTGACACATTTTTGGGACCATTGTCATTTATACAGCAATCAATGCTATTTAAATGCATTGATTGCTGTATAAATGACAATGGCAGTGAAGGGGTTAACCACAAGGGGCAGTGTAGGGGTAAAGTATGCCTAGGGGTGTGTTTCTTACTGTGGGGGGGGCGTGGCTGTCAGCTAGTGAATGCTGATCTCTGCTCCAATCACAGGGAGCAGAGATTGGCGTCACTAGTTGCTAGGCAGAACGGGGAGATGCTGTGTATTTCCGCATCTCCCCGTTCAGCCTTCCCGTGAGATGATCGCGGGTGTCCCCGCGGCGATCGAGTCCGCGGGACCCGCGACCGGACTCACGGGGGTCCCGACTTATATATACGCCCTCCTGCCTGTCCATGCCATTCTGCCGACGTATATCGTCGTGCGCCGGTCGGGAACCGGTTAATTTGCTTTTGCTTTTCATACATTATGGAACACAGAGTCAGGCTAATATTCATTACCTGCTGAGTTATACTCCATCTCCAGATGAATGGACACTGGTAGACCAAAGGTCTTCAGACAAAGTGATGACCCTCCCACTCAGGAAGCACTTCCGTTTTTTTTGCCGGTGGATGGCACGGTTTGTTTGAGCTCTCTGAGCTCCAGGTCTCTAGTCCCCCAAACGCTTCTTAAATGAATCAAGGGATTGACCAATCGGATCCATTTGACACAGGCTTTATATGCTTAGATAAATGGTACCGAGCCTCGCAAAGAAGACTCAAGATCCTGCAAGGTTTTGCCTGTAATGCGGCCTCCTGGCAATGGATTCTGCAAAGTGGAATCCTGGAAACTACAGCGCTAAGGCATTCCTACAGGGTGCTGTACAGGTCCAAGGGTGTGGACCCCAAACAGGAAAAGGGTACCCAGTCCTGTGAAGGGTGAAGATTGGGCTCTTAGTTTCTAAGCTGCCCTGTGCCTGGATGGGTAAGTGAAACCCCTTATTATTGTGGGGTGTCCCAGTGATTGTAACAATCAGTCAAGCTAGCTAGAGGCTGGACACCTGTGTGCGGTGACCAGACGGGGACGTTTTGGGCTAGCTGTGGGTGTTTACAAGGTGTACCTTTTTTTTTTTACTTGTGTCTGGCTGTTTTTTACGAGTATGGTGGCGCGCGACAGTGCACAATTTTGCCTTGGTTCACCAGGGCGCACGTGCGTTCGCAAGAGTGCCGCTATTCTCAGTTAGCAGTTTTATTTGTTTGGCGGCCTTGGCGCATGCAGCTTCACTGCACATGTGCAGTAGCCTTTTATCTGGGTGCACGAGGATAGGCGTCATACACGAATATAGCCACACACGTTAGCCGGGACTACGTGTGCGCGCACAGAACGTTCCGGGGCACACCCAGCTTATTTAAGCTGTGTAGGCCAAGCATGCGGTGCTTCCAAAAGACAGCTGTGGGACACAGAGCAGGCTCTGATCAGACACTTTCAGTGGTCCATTTTTCCTTACCCGGGTCACGCGAGTCACCGGGTGTTGCTTGGCAGGCTAAAGGTGATTAGCAGGATTGTTACATAGGGGCTTGGAGAGCCCTATTAAAGGGTCTCCCTTCTGAGGTGTTTTAATACTACACCCAAGAAAGGATGAGCTCAGGCGTGTTCGCAAGCTGCACATGCAGAGCCTGCCAGGAATTCGGCACTGCGGAGCGCTAATCGCAAGCAGTGAGACCTTTCCCGATACGTGGCTGCAAAAATCGGCAAATGTCTCATTGCTTGGGATTAGCGCTCCGCAGTGCCGACTTCCTGGCGGGCTTTGCATGTGCAGCTTGCGAACATGCCTGAGCTCATCCTTACACCCAAGTACTCTCTTTTTGTGGCTGGTAAATGTCGTCTTCAAAAAAGGAGGAGCAGGACTAACACTACAGGGAAGGGCACACCGATGTCGTCAGCAGTTCCGACAAACCTAGTCATATCCCTAGCGTAGTATTCCCTGAAAGACCAGAGGCTTCCGGGCAATCTGAGTCGCTGCGCCTATCTGGTATTGTGCCTACAGTATACGCTGCTGCTTCACCCTTTATCACTAATTGCCGTTCTTTGAATTTAGTGGGGGAAGGAGGAGAAGATAGTCATGAGAACCCCTAACAAGTTTACTGAACTGATGCCACTTTAGATGGATTTCATTCACTCACCATGAAGATGACGATGGTTTTACTAGACAGGAAGTAAGGGAAAATCTTCATCAGCAATTTGACATAAACGTTTCTCTTACAGTGAATTTGGGGGGGCTCTGTCCGCTTCTTGTCTGTGTCCCTGTACAGATTTTCCTACACTTTGCCTGGTAAAACTGTTGTCACTGTGGCAGTAAATGAGGGGAACCCTCATCCTCTGGTTCCTCCTTCTCTGTCCTATCATCCTATCTTCCCTCCATTTTCCTATAACCCAATGCAATCCAACAGTCTTCATAGTTCTGCAATATTCTTCCCAGTGCTTGTTTTTTCACTGTTTGCTCATCCTTTATGCCACCAAGAGACCATTCCTTAGCACCTTCTCTGACACTGTCTTATACTGTAGGTTTGTCCAGAATCTGGGCTCTGGTGGAGATTGAATGCTGTGGTTACCATGGAAGATGTACCATATTTATTGGCGTATAACACGCACTTTTTGCCCCTTTAAAATCAGGGGTGCGTGTTATACACCGATCCCCGTTGACTGTGAGGGGGAGAGGCGCGAGCGCTGCCGAAATATAGTCGAGTGTACTCTGCTAGGCTCGGCTCCGATCGCAGTCCCGCCCAGTCCCGCCATTGGACCTGTGTTATGGCCATCATAGGAGCCGGGACTGGGTGGGACTACTAGAGGAGTTGAGTACACAGGACATCTGGCTCTGTGTATCTCAGCGGCGCTTGTTCCCTCAAGGCTGCAGATTGCAGATGGATGGGGGCAAGGCCGCAGATGGATGGAGGCAAGGCTGCAGATGGACACGGAGGCTGCATTGATGGGCATTTAAAAAAAAATGTCCTTCCCTCCTAAAAGTTATTTTTCCTTAAACTTCTTCCCTCTTAAAATTAGGGTGTTATACGCCGATAAATACAGTAATTTCAGAGTACAATCTTGCTTTAGAACCAATACAATGCAGATTGATTATACTGATGCAATGTTTTTTGAAAGCTTAGCAAACTGCTGATTTACTTTAATTGTTGCCTGGACCCTTTCTTTAGTAATACTGATTCTGCAATAATTTCTTTGGAACAGTGTGAAGAGTTGGATCAGAAAATAGCCAGACTGACAAGGGAGAGGCAGTGTGTGGCCAATGTGCTAAAGGAGGTAAGCGCATAAAACACAATAATTAAATCTTCCTTTCTGATGCTGATTCATTCTCAGAAACAAATGTTTCAGGTCAGCAACAAATCACTGTTCTTTGGTTAGAAGACTGCTTTCGATTGCTTCGAACATCCATTTAGATATATACACACATCTCAAATTATATTTTAGGGCAGGGCTCGACAAATTTGCTTTGACTCTAGGATCCAGGTAACAAAAAGTTGGGGGCCATTTTTTTTTTTTTTTTTTTTTTTTACTAACACATCTAACGCATTTAACATGAACCCTTTCACAACCAGAGCCATTTTTGCACAGAAATTAATTTTAGGCCTAACGATTACATAAAAAAACAAAAAAAAAAAACTAGAGAACCCTAGAAAATAATAGAAACTAAGCGATTGGACTTTAAAGGCACACTGGTAAACCATATAAAAGTAATTGGATTTGTTTATTTAGTACATAGGTAAAAAACATAATTTGCATATAGATACATATAAAAATCAATGAAGCTAGTAATTGTAAACCCTGTACACAACCTCATAGTATCAAAATACATAGCTACATCCAAAGGACGGTGAATTGAAATCCCCTAATTGTCTCCAAATAACGATGTAGGTATAAGAAAACTGTGGGTCAGGATGTGGATCCGGGCGCAGGATATTCAATTTAATCACTCGACATGTTGCACGTAGAGGTACGCTTCTTCAGGAGCATAAAATCATATAATATTCAGTCGCAGAAGTATTGACATGCTATAATGCTGGTAAGCAAACTGATACAAATATATCCAAGAGGGGAAGGGCGCTGACACAAAGCTGGATATTGTACAGGAGCTGGTAATAACTGCCAGCATGTGTGTGTTCAAAAAGCCTGTTTATACCTTGTATAAAAGGCAGGTTAAAGGCTCACAGAGGTGAACACCTTACAGAGTTGTAGAGCCACAATGTGTAGCGTGGGTAGATCCCCTGGTATCCAATTAGCATCTGCCAAAAGATGCTAACTGGATACTAGTATTCTACTTTTTTTCTATGTCCATTACCGGGACATTGGCACACTATTACTCGTGTACTCAGTGTCACCCTGCGAAATCACACAATAAATCCACAATCTTTTTCGACATAAACCCCCCCCCCCCCAAACATTATAAATCTTCTGAGAGCGGACACCATGTCACATGATAATACTGCAACGGTCTAGGAATTATAGTTTTAGTAAAAAAAAAAAAAAAAGACATTAAAAGTTGGGGGGCACAAAAACACAATATACAGGAGGTCCCTGAGTTACGAACCTCTGACTTGTGAACAACATCGGAAAACGACGTTGGAAAACAGCGTAAAAATGGGAAAACTCAGTTCTGCGCATGCGCGTCCGAATTACGAACAAATCTAACTTAAGAAAAAACAGGCAGTCCCTAACCTGTTCATGCCTATATTACACAATTTTTTTGGGTAAATCTAAAATCTAAAAGCAGAGGTTGCACCGAGTAAATAGATGCTTTTTTTTTTTTTGTGACAAGTTCTCTTTAACCAGCCCCAGAAGGATTTACCCTCTTAATGACCAGGCCATTTTTTGTGATGCAGCACTGCGTCGCTTTAACTGACAATTGCGCGGTCGTGCAACGTTGTACCCAAACAAAAAAACATACTTTTTTTCCCTACAAATAGTGATTTATTTTGGTGGTATTTGATCACCTCTGCGGTTTTTGTTTTTTGCGCTATAAACAAAGACCGCAAATTTTGAACATTTTTTTTTTTTTTATTTATTTTTTTTTACTTTTTGTTATATATCAAATTTTTTTGGTGAAAAAAATCGCAATAAGTGTAAATTGATTAGTTTGCACAAAAGTTATAGCGGGACTGCAACATTGCGGCGGACAGGTCAAACACTTTTGACACTTTTTTTTTGGGACCAGTGACATTATTACAGTAATCAGAGCTAAAAAAATATGCACTGATCACTGTATAAGTTACATTGGTAAGGAAGGGGGTTAACACTAGAGGGCGATCAAAGGGTTAAGTGTGTCCTAGGGAGTTGTTTCTAACTGTGGGGGGGATTGGACTGACTGGGAGTACAGAGAGATCGCTGTTACTGAGGAACAGACTATCTCTCTGTACTCCCTGTCAGAATGGGGATCTGCTTTGTTTACATATAAAAACAAATAAAATGCTGCGCTATATTAAGATTACCAATGTGATATGACACCTATAAAATGCATGATATTAAACATAATAACACGGGAGAGATCATTTATCAGGCCCACGCATTATCTTTCTGAGGGTTATTCATTGGAAACATTGCTGAGAAGGACCACAGGAGCATATATCTTCAACCGGAGGTCGCAAATGTGGTTGCTGGTTCTCCCTTACTGTATTACACAACAAGCTCGATAAATTCATTAGGCGTAGGCCTGTTTGAGTTCAATCCCCTGGTAAGCCTCATACGTATTGGTGGTCGATCGTCTACACAAATTTTATATTTCAAGTCACCATGTTACTATGTTCATTCACTCATGGACTTTAAATTATAATTTTTTTTTGGACTTTTGCTTTATTTATCATTTTTTATTTTTCACCTGAGTGTTTTTTACGCATTAAAGTTACCGTATGTTTACTCAATACTTTATAGGTTTTCTCATGTTTTTTTTTTTTTTTTTCAACAATCTATATGACCACCGTTTTCATTTAGTTTTTGATATAGTGTACATTTTTTTTTTGTAAACCCTTAAAGTATTTTCAAGGTGTTCATTTATAATATGCACCATGTTTAAATACTCTCTTAGTTCATTGTAAAGACAGCCCATTAGCGCTGCACTTTTATTTACCCATAATACTATTACAGTTTGGAGCTGTCCTTGACAAAGCTCTATTACTTCAACTGAAGCAGAAGAGTGAGGTCAAAACCTGGCAGTGCTATATGAAAAGGATTTCTGTTATATAATTGGCTGATCAAAAGTGCAAAGCTTTTGCATTTCAACACTGAAGTTAGCTTTCTGCTTTCGTTTTACTTTCACTGAGGACTTGTGGAGTTAAGTCGATAGCTGAGATCAGTCATGACAAGATAATCTGGCTAATAGTGGAGGTGTCACCATAATTATATTAACACATGCCATTTCTAAGGCCACACCCCTACAACACTGTCTAGTGCATCAAGGCCTCTCAAGTAGCTCCCTGCTTTGTCACTCAACTTTATTGGAACTGCCTTGAAAAGTTTTATTATGTCTAGATTTCCTTTTTATCTGCAGCAACGTAGAAGGCCTCAGGAGTTTCAACGGAATGTCATTTTGGAGTCTCACGTCATTTGCTGCACCCTGAGCACCAGCGGTGGCATCCTACTGGAATCAGCCTTCAGGCAGCTGGGACAGGAGCCATTCAGTTGTGTCATCGTGGATGAGGTCAGGATTTTGAGCTAAGATTTTACCTACCACATGCACCATCTTATTGGGGATGAGATGCCTACACCCTTTATGCTTCTATTTTTAGGCAGGACAGTCATGTGAAGTAGAGACGCTCATTCCACTCCTCCACCGCTGTTGTAAATTGGTGTTAGTGGGAGACCCAGAACAGCTTCCACCAACTGTTATATCAATGGTAAGCTTGTCCTTCTAACAGCTTTGACCAATTTAATGCAATGTATGAAACTGTCTGATGGAATTTTCATTTTTGTTTTCAAAATTAGAAGAAATTATTGGTCTGTGTTTAATGGACCTGTGGTGTTTATTTTAGGATATAGCTCCTACAATCAAGGGGTCAGTCTTTTACTGGATTTAATCATCCACAGGCCCTTTGTAATTTATGTGTATTAGTAATAAAATAAGTGAACTCGGACTCCCTGTAAAGGTTTGTTGCCCATCAATCTTAACTTCTGTTCCTCATCAGTATTTCTGTGAAATTGTAAGACATGTGACCAAGCTGACTTCTGGTTTACTGTCGTACAGTACAGGGCACAGTATATGTACTCCTAGAACCTGGGTTGAAGGCTCATACCGTCAAAGGATTCTAAAGGTTGTTTTTTTTTTTTTCAGCATGATCTCCTTACCTGCTCTACACAATGATTTTGTACAGAGCAGGCCCGTCTCTTCCCGGGTCTCCCACCAGTGCTCCTTGCTCCCCCCCCTGTTAAGTGGTCCCATAACAAACCGCTTGCTTTGGGGGCACTGGTGCGTGCTCACTCCCGGGCCCCACTCTGTGTGTCCATAGGACACACAGAGCTCGGCTTGGCCCCCACTCCCTCCTCAATGGCTGGGATTGAGAGCAGCTGGGGCCTATGGCTCCCGCTGCTGTGTCTGAACCAATGAGGATGGAAAGAGCCGAGAACACCTATGCTCTCGTGCACATTGCTGGATTGAGATCGAGCTCAGGTAGGTGTAAAGGGGGGCTGGGGGGAGCTGCACCCTGAAGGTTTTTTACTTTAATGCAGAGAATACATTAAGGTAAAAAAAGAACTTGTATCTTTTTTAGAACCACTTTCAGGTGATTGGACACTGGCAAGCTTTTGATAGCACACCCCCTGGGCGCCTAACCTATAACCATACCCAACTCCGCGTGTCCTCGTTTTCTAGCTAGTGTCCTAAATTGATGTAAATTTTCTCCCTTATGTGAAACTCTTAGATTAGCTAGTTTTATTATTTTATCTTCGGATTCTTCAATCGACTCCTTCAGTGTCTTCTAATACCACAATAGAAGCCGTGCATCCAGATCAGTGAAACCTCAATAAAGTCTTGGGAGATTGATCCCATGATAGGGACAGCCTGTAATGTTGCTTTGGGTGCTGGATCCTGCATGGAAGCTCACTAGGTCCAGGACCATAATCCATCCCTATGGAATCAAGACCCTGAGGATTCCTTTGGGAGCAAGCTTGACAGGTCAAGCCTAGACCTATACAGAGGCCAGCCACATGGACAAGGTAAGACGGGGTCAGATTGTATCCATTACAGTAAACACCGGGGTTATGTTTGGAAAATACAAACTTTGGCGTTAAAACTCAACTACTCAGAGTGTAATCTTAGATGGATCAGCAGGGGTTACAGCGCACCACTGGTCTCGCACTTTGTCACTTGTGCCTTCATAAGGTACTCAGATGGTTCCTCGCTCCCTTTCGCCACAAGGACTTTGCTACATTACAGTCTACACCCAGGTTTCTGCGTACGCCTTCTAAACATGCTTACACTATGTTCTGCTCTCTACTCTGTGAGTACCTCTCAGGGGAATACCTTCACCCATAGCTATGGTGTAAAATATGTGAAAGGGAGCCACAACAAAACCTCAGGCAAACATTCGCCCTGCGGAAAGCCTACACCACACAACCTCAGAGTTCAAAGCAATCAGGTCTTGACCAGAACTTGGCCTTAAGCATTCTGAGGGGACAAATTTGGACCTTGTCCATTCTTTTTCCAAAATCTTTCCCCTGTCGCTTTTATTCAAGGTGTATCTCCTTTCAAGCCCCCCCCCCCCCCCCTTTACAGCACCTCCTTTTTTTTTGCATTGTGTGAACACAGGCACCTAGTCCCAGAGATTACTTTGTACCTCACATTCTGGCCTTCCAACAATTAGGTCAGAGCTTGTCTTTAAGTACCCTTAAAGGTTATGTCCCAGCCTTTTCTTGACCCCTTCGCTGTACCTTGTAAAAACCTGTCTTCAAGGTATATCTCATATTAAACCCTCTTTGCAGCAGCCTGTGCTTCCTTGGGATCTCAGCTTTGTTCTCTCTGTCCTGCAGAAATGTAATAGGACTGACTTTTTCTTAGCATCTTTTTTTCTTTAGTCACTCCTCTTGGCCATGTCACTGCTTAAGCTTCATCGCTTCAATTGCAGCTTTCCAACATGACTGACCTCAGTCTGGCTTTCAGAGTACCGTGTATGAACTCCACTGGGCATAGCCTGAAAGTGGTCTTCGGACACAGTTCCAGACTCCATAAAAGCTGCGGAGTGCTTTCCAGGTCCAGAGCTGTTAGCATTTATTTATCACTTGTCCTTGTTGTGTCTGAAGCCACTGGGTGGAGTGTTGAGTATGCTCCATGGTGCCTAAATGCAGAAACTTTGATAGGTTTCCATATGAATTGTCTGCCAAGGTTTGAATTTGGATTGGTGATGATAAATTGCTCGGCATATAAATTACTTTGCTCCACAATCGATCTGTACAGATTTTCCATGAAAAAATCGCTCCAAGAAAACCAAAGGGGGTTAAATCTGCTGTTTGCCCCTGAATTCTGGGTTAGCTAGTGAATGGGGGCAGTACGGGCGTTTGCTGCCATTTAGGATTTCGAAGCGCATTAGCAAGGGCACTATGGGCTTTACGGGCCTGTGTTCGAATTCTTGGTGGCTGTGGGACACTACTTGTGCTAGCCCCTGTACTTATGGGACTCGCCACATCACCAAGTGTTACTGCAGTGCTGGTGTGTCTAAGGCCAGGATGTACTAGGATGCTGGTGCTCACCAGTTCACCAATAAAGATAAAGCGGCACTAGTACTGCCACTCTGCTGCATATTTGAATCATTATGCGATTGTTCCACCTCAGCAACCTGGGCACAGGGTCGGGTATGCCTGACCTTAGCTCAGACAATAGAGTAGTGGTCCCTGCTATCTGTCAGAGTGCCGCTGCTCTCTACAGGTTTGTATACTGAGCCTGAATCTGACAGTGAGGACTCCCCATCACTCTGCCATGCTCAGTATCCTGTAGGCCTCTTTACTAGTGTACATTTCATTGGACATTTTGACTACTAAATTTACAGGTTCTAGTGGAAATCGCAGGTAAAAAAAGCACCTGTCAAAGACTGCTTGAACTGCTACAAATAAAATTTACCTTCTAGTGCTAGCAGAGATCAGGCCTGATTCTGCCAACACTGAGGTTTTCTGTGCTGTGTATCAAAGTGATTGACACTGCACTTGTTAGGTGGGGTGGGGGCCTGGACCTGAAGACTGGTGATGCATCAAATCGCAGCACTGGCGGGAGCACGCCCCCTAGGTACATGATCCTGCACAGCAGAGCCGCTTTGCCACCGTATATGTAAGTTATATGGTCGGCAAGTGGTTAAAGTAAAACAAAGGCAGCCATCGCATATAAGAATTGGTAAGCTGCAATTTTGTTTTGTTTTTGGCTTAATACTGCTTTAAACTTTGCAGGAAGGGTGCCCAATAGTAGCACTATTAACCAAACACGGTTAGTAGGCCCACTTTCTGTGGATCCCAAAGGAGCCATTTTTCGTTGAAAAAAATTTGCTTAACTAGTTCAGCTCTTTGGACGTACTGTGTACGTCCAAAAAGTGAACTGTGAATCGCAAGCTGATGACTGCTACTGCAACCATCAGCTTGTGCACTGCTTGTTCAGCCGGCTCCAGGCTTTAAAGTAAAGGTGATGTGGCGGCTTTATAGCTGCTGATCGACTTCACAGTCGGGCAGCACGGTCTTACTGGGAGTCCAGAACCACAACAACCAGCTTCAGGAGTGAGAGCAGTGTAAGAGCGAAGCATATCCATGCCTCAATCTTGCATGTAATGGAAGAACCCGGAAGCGACAATGATTTTGTCACTTCTCTTTTTCAGATCCACCATATGGTGGATATGGTGGATCTGTGCTCTGTTAGATAGTGGGAAGGGCAGGGGAGACAATGGGGTCAATTGGACCCCTAATGTCTCCAAAAGGAGTACCTGTTAACTGCTGAATGCTATCACATGGGGGGTTATTAACCCCTTGTGATAGCAAATACAAATAAAGTTTAAAAAAAAAATTAATTATAATGTATTGACCTTTTTTTTGTATAACTTGCCGTAACGCCTATTGCCCCACATATGCCCAGACAGGGTGTGCACGCAAATGTAAACCACGGTCACACCACATGTGTGATATATTGCCGCCAACGTCAGAGTGAGAGCAATAATTTTAGCACAAGAGCTCCTGGTTAACGCTAAACTAATAAGCTGTAAAGGCTTTTAATGTGTCAACTATGGAGATCTTTGGGTGCTGTGTTTTGCGATATCACAAGCACACGTAATTTTAAGACTTGTAGCTTTTGGTGTGTGTGTATATGTGAATATATATAAATATAAACGCCCTGCAATGTTTGTTTTGCTGTCTGTGCCCCTGTTCAGAAGATTTCACCTCACTTTCTGTCCCAATGACAATTGGATTTTAAAAGTTTTGGGTTGTTGTGGAAACAAGCCCTCAGTGGATTTTTCCCATTATAACTCTTACAGGAGTGAATTTCCCTTCCTAGGGGTAGATTTCCTCTTACTTCCCGTTTCCCTCCGTTTGTAACTAGGGTACCTCCTGTATTATCTTTTTATTCTAAAGGGCCTCTGCTTTTTGAAAATATATAATGTTCTGTTAAGTAATTTTATTGCTAAAAATTACGATTTTTATGTGTGCAAAAAATGAAAAAAATTGCTGTAGAGCCGAACTGGTTAAAGCTGAACTTCAGAATAAGCAAATATACAAGATGTGTATTCTTTCTTGAGATTTGGTGCCCTTTGTGTATTCTATGCAGCAATCCAGCATGAAACTTTGCATTTGTGTGGTCACTGCTGTTCTTTCTCCTTGTGCGGGGAGACTGGTCTTGCTTCTGCCCCCTTGTAGTTTTCTGTACGCAGCCTGTAGTGGATGTACCTAATGGGTCCCTCCCAACAGCTCTACTCTCTGCAGACTGTACAATATAGTGATGTCACCACTATTTTTTACAACATAACTGGGTTTGCAAAGGCGTTAGGTGCTCACTAGTTGATTTAGATCCTTTATGGCTATTGAGAATTTTTTTTTACATTTTAAAGTTTTTGTGCTTGGGGTTCAGCCGTTCAATTACCATATCTTGAATAAAGGAGCGTGATATTAAAAAATAAAATAAAAACACACTTTTAATGATCATTTTTATTTTCATCTCATTTTAGAAAGCAGAGGAACTAGGTTATGGGCAATCTTTGATGTCTCGGCTCTGCCAAATCTTAGAAGCCTCTGGCTCCAATCCTCCAATCCAACGGCTGACATTACAATACCGTATGCACCCTGATATTTGCCTCTTTCCTTCCAAACACTTCTACAACTCAATACTGAAAACTGATAGGTAGATCTGCCTTTGTTCGAATATTTATTTTATTACTGTGGACTTGGCAAAAAGGACAAAACCCTCTCATATTTTTTCATCTACAGGGCAACAGAGGAAATACGATGCTCCTCAGACTGGCCATTCCAACCCTACATGGTATTTGATGTTTCTGATGGTTATGAAACAAAAGAGAAGGAGTAAGTATTAAAAAAAATAATGCATAAATAGTGGAACAGCAAAGTGTAACAAAATATTTTGTCTGCATATTATACAAATGCAAAGGTTTCAACCTCTGGCTTGGTGGTCTGTTTATAGGTCTCCTACTATTCTCTAGTGGTCATACATTTTCTGCAGGGTGGACACTAAGGATTCGTTCACATGTGTAGTCAGGGGGTGGTAAAAACCAGGCGCTTGAGCTGCAGTTTTACTGCCCATCTAAACACAGGCATGCAGCCACTCAGAGCTATACATATGATGCAGTGCTTTGCAGCTGAGACAAAAATTAAATAACAACAAGTTGCATTGCGCAGATGTTACTGCCACCAAACCTGACCCAGGCAAGACTGTGGGGTCACGCTGTAATCCTTTGCAATGCACATGATTGGTGTGCAATTTACAGGGTTAAAGCATATGATGAGGAGGCAACATATCGTCTCCTCACCAGCTGTCAAATCTCTCTGAAAAGTGATCCACTGCAGATCACAAGAACTGCCACAACATGTAAACTAGCCCTAAGGGAAATATAAGTTGCATGTTTGTTTTCTAGGACTATAACTGAACAGTAAACCTAAGATTCTGTTTCTGCTTGGTGTTTTAAAGGTTAAATACTAGACCAGCAATGTAAAGTGCAAAATAATCCGTAGGATGATTTGATTAGAAGAAATCTTCAATATTTCTTCTAAAGGCCGCTGCTACAAATTCCAGAAAAAAGTTATAGCACCATGGTAATTTACATTATTGTAACATTGCAATATTTAACACTAGAAAAAAGTCACTGTAAAACTGTTCTAAAAGTGTTGAGCTGCTGAATTCTGCAGGCCATGTACCCTTGTTTAGTTTAAATTCTTGAATGTCTGAGAACCACAAACGGGGCCACGTACTTTCAAGAATTTAAAAAATAAATAAAAAAAATCACCAATCTGCCTACGCAGCTGGCACAAAAAAGACTGGTGTCCGAGACAAGGAAGTGATGAAATCACTTTCCCATCATAGGACCGCACTCAGGACAAGCAATTTGCTGCTGCGCTTGAGTCACGGGGGGGGGGGGGGGGGGGGGGGGGGCGGCGGGGGGGGGGGGGGGGGGGGGGGGGGGGGGGGGGGGGGGGGGGGGGGGGGGGGGGGGGGTGGGGGGGGCCCCCCCCCCCGCATGCTCCTTCATACCCAAAAGTGCTGAGTAGTGTTACTGGCTACAATGGAGGAAGGAACCTGGCCAAAGGTCGTAGAAGTCGGTTGTGGTCCGTAAAACAGATGAAACAATGCAGAGCTAAGGCGTGACAATTTTACCTAAACCAGAACTAAAACCGAAGTATGTTGAAGCATTTGCTATAATGACAAGATTTGTGTTCCCCACTATTGTTCTTTCCACTGCTGCCATCTTTTAATAGTTTTCTTCCTCATATGGTGTCTTCCCTCTGCAGCTATTGGGCAGCCAATCTTGATGTAATTCCTGTGCATGCACACACTGACGTTGCATTGCTTGAGCTCCATTGTTTTGCTTTTCGCAGGTTCAGGGAGTTGGCCAACTGTGTACACAGCTGGAAAAAAACGAAGATAATTTTCAACAGAAGAGACATGCAAAGTCTCTTCTAGCAAAATGCTTCACTTCCTTGCATAATTTTTTTTATGGATGGGGATAGCTGGGGGTGGTGTGTGTAAGCTGAGGTTTGCGATAGGATTGTGGTTTTGATAATTTAATTATGCAGCTGTATTTCCAGATTTGTTTTTAGGCTGTTTTTTCTTTTAAAGCTCACACTTGATTTTCTCTGGACAGGTCCTTCTCCAACCTATTGGAAATCGAAATGGCAGTGGCCCTAATAAAGCTTATTAAGAGCAAGAAAAATGAATTCTGCTTCAGAAATATTGGCATCATCACCCCGTACCGTGCTCAGAAAATCAGGCTCATTGCTGAGCTGAAGAAAACTTTTGATAACTCAATGTGAGAAAATCCTGTAACTACAGTTTATAAAATCTCTGTACAGTTTTAAAGAAAAAGTGTGTGTGTGTGTGTGTGTGTGTGTGTGTGTGTGTGTGTGTGTGTATATATGTATATATTTATATATTTTTTTATCAAAGGATTATGAAATTATAATTTATCTTTAATTGTACAGGACCCAAGTTTGATAGTCATAGACTTCAGGTGATTTGACATTGGAAAAGCTTTTGAGGACCTGCCCCCAGGGTGTACCGCCTATATCTCTACCACACTCTGCAAGTCCTCCGTTTTTTTTTTTTTTTTTTTTCTTTTTTCGATCGTACTAAGGTGATGGACCTCTTCGGCCTTAAGGAGATGGTACTCTTAACTAGTTCATTATTTTACTTTGGCTTCTTTAATTAACTCTAATGTCTTCTAATACAACAATAGAAGCAATGCAACCTTGGCAAAAACCTTGGGAGCTGTACCCTGACCCACACTGTGGGGATGCCCTGTAATGTTGCTTGAGCACTGAGAAACGTTTCCAGTTAGCCACAGGGTGCTATACAGGTTTAGGGCCGTGGTCCATCCCTATAAAACCCAGATCCTGAAGATCCCACTTGGGGTATGACCACCATGACTGATAAATCCTGGACCTTTTATAGAGACCAGTGACACGGACAGGTAAGACTGGGTCATCCTGTTTATGGGACCAATACTGTAGCCCAGTATGAGACCTAATATCTTTTATTTGCTTTATACTATGTGTATCTGGAAGAGTATTGGTTTAATACATAAAGACAGGAAATCAGGAAACCAAGAATGCATGAAACATATTCACTTATAGAGTAGATTAAACATTTCAAAATTGGTACTAAAATTCCACCATTCAGAGCTTAGACTCATTGGATAACCAAGTGTTAAATCATATCATAGGTTGCACAATTACCGCCACTTCCACCTACAGTCCTTTATAACAGGGGTCACCAACCCCGGGGCCGTGGCCTGTTTGCAGCTGGGCAATGAAGGCTGCACTGTCTGACGAACGAGCAGAGAGATGACATCATCTCTCACCGGCCACCTGCATCACCGCTGTTCCCTGCTCACAGCGGGGCCACTATACTGAGGCGAGCGAGCAGAGAGATGAGATAATATCTCACTGCCCGCACCACTGTTCCTCCGCCGACACAACACGGAAGAACACAGATACACTGCTGGAGGTGAGGCAGGGGAGAAGAGAGATGAGATCATCTCACTACCCCCCCCCCCCCCCCCCTTACCGCTGTTCTCCCTCACTACCCACTACTCCAGGCTTGCCTCTGAACTTATGCGCACACCTGTGCTGCCACCACTGCAGTGACAATGGCACAATTTTCTTAAACGCCGATCCCCGGTGGCAAGAAGGTTGGGGACCACTGCTTTATAAGATACTGAGGTGCTTCCTCTTGCCTATTTGCTACAAGGACTTTGCTACAGAATGGCCAACGTCTGCACTGCTACGTACTCGTTCCCAGACACATATACCCCATTTTCGGACACTACTCCTATGCATCTGATGTTACAGTTTCATACTATGTGGTTGCCAATGTTGATATGCTTACTTCAGCTGTGTGTAAATACCTTGACCTTGTCGCATTTGATTCTCCACCATCTTTGCCATGTCCCTTTTGGGTGCTATGATACTTGATAAGTCTAAAAAGACATTCCCCATTCATGAAACATTTAGACTGGACAAATTATGACAATTGGGTCAGTCCTAAAAAGATGTTCACCCATCCGAAAATCATTTTCGAACTCTATTCTGTGGAAGGAGTGCTAGTAATTGCAAAGGATAGAGGTCAGTCTATTATTAACAATGATCCAGTTAAGTTTATTCTTCACGTAGTCAAGGGGAACCATCGACTGCTTCCAATATTTAGCAATAGTTATTCTGATTGCTAAAATATATATGCAATTAGTTTTATTTTTTTTATTTTTTGTTTCTTTGAGGACCTCATCAGGAAACATTTGAAAAAGCGCTGGTTTTGGGGATCTATGGATATTCACTCCTGTCACTGAATACACCAGGTTAAATATTCAAATCCAAAATCTAGTGACTACAGGGCACTGCCACCAAACCTGAACCTACCCACACCTAACAAATCTATTTTCATTTTCTCCATCAGCTCATCCCCCACCGTATTACCTTTTGTTTCAACTTGACCCTCCCTTCTATATTGTAAGCTCTAACGAGCAGGGCCCTCTGATCCCTCCTGTATTGATTTGTATTGTAAGTGTGTACTGCCTGCCCTCATGTTGTAAAGCTCCGTGCAAACTGTTGGCGCTATATAAATCCTGTATGATAATACATTGTACCCATCTGGCCACAACGTCTAAAGCAAGTGGGGGATGCAGATGGATGCATCCTTGCAACTCTGGTTGTGACCAAATACTAACCAAGAAGTGTTTTTTATAGTTTGCTTCAATTAGTGTTGTATTAATAGAGTTGTGCTCATAAGTTTACCCTGGCAGAATTAGTTTTTTTTTAACCATTTTTCGGAGAATATTATTGATAACACAAAAACTTTTCTTTCACTCATGGTTAGTGTTTGGCTGAAGCCATTTATTATCAATGAACTGTGTTTACTCTTTTTAAATCATAATGGCAACAGAAACTACCCAAATGACCCTGTTCAAAAGTTTACATACCCCAGTTCTTAATACCGTGTATTGCCCCCTTTAACATCAATGACAGCTTGAGGTATTTGTGGAGGAGGCTCTTTATCAGATGGTAAAGCTGCCTATTCCTCTTAACAAGCCCCCAATTCCTGTAAATTCTTGGGCAGTCTTGCATGAACTGCACGTTTGAGATCTCCCCAGAGTTACTCAATGATATTGAGGTCAGACTGAGATGGCCACTCCAGAACCTTCACTTTATTCTGCTGTAGCCAATGACAGGTCGACTTGGCCTTGTGTTTTGGATCATTGTCATGTTTGGAATGTCCAAGTACATCCAATGCGCAGCTTCCTGGCTGATGAATGCAAATGTTCCTCCAGTATTTTTTGATAACCTACTGCATTCATCTTGCCATCAATTTTGACCAAATTTCCTGTGCTTTGTAGCTCACACATCCCCAAAACATCAGCGATCCACCTCCCCACGTTTCACGGTAGGAATGGTTTACCTTCCACTATAGGCCTTATTAACTCCTCTCCAAATGAAGTGTTTATGGTTGTGGCCAAAAAGCTAAATTTTGGTCTCATCACTTCAAATTACTTTGTGCCAGAAGGTTTGAGGCTTGTCTTTGTGCTGTTTGGCGTATCGTAAGCAGGATACTTTGTGGCATTTGCGTAGTAATGGGTTTCTTCTGGCTACTCGACCATGCAGCTCATCTTTCTTCAAGTTCCCTCTTTTTTCTGCATCTTTAAACAGCCACACCACATGTTTTCAGAGTCCTTTATTTCACCTGAAGCTTTTTGTGGGATTTTCTTTGCATCCCGAATAATTGTCCTGGCAGTTGTGGCTAAAATTTTAGTTGGTCTACCTGGCCGTGGTTTGGTTTCAACAGAACCCCTCATTTTCCACGTCTTGATTATAGTTTGAACACTGATTGGCATTCTCAATTCCTTGGATATCTTTTTAGATCCCTTTCCTGTTTTATACAGTTCAACTACCTTTTTCCCGCAGATACTTTGACAATTCTTTTGATTTCCCCATGACTCAAAATCCAGAAACGTCGGTTCAGCTCTGGATGAAAGGTGCAAGGGTCTGTCAGGAGTCCAGAAACCCATTGACATTTTATACGCACACACTAATTACAAGAAATCATCACAGAAGAGGATGGTTACCTTTTTAATAGCCATTCAAACCCCTTTGTATCAACTTGTGTGCATGTTATCGGGCCAAAATTTCCAGGGTATGTAAACTTTTGATCAGGGTCATTTGGGTAGTTTCTGTTGTCATTATGATTTAAAAAGAGTAAAAACAGTTGATTGATAATAAATGGCTTCAGCCAAACACTAACCATGAGTGAAAGAAATGTTTTTGTGTTTATCATTCATATTCTCTGAAAAATGGTCAAGAAATCAAATTCTGCCAGGGTATGTAAACTTAGGAGCACAACTGTACTTTGGATAAAGCATAGGAAATATCTTTCCAGTCAGATAATTCAAAAGTGGTATTCAAGTCCCATTCCCATTAAATCATGCAATGGAGCTTCATAGTCGGGTCAGTGAGAGTAGTGTATACTGTAGATTCCTGTCCCTGTAGGAGGCCCTTCATTTGACTAGATAATTAAAACATTGTAAGTGTAAGGGGTCCATCTAACAGGTTAAATTTAGATCCTACAAAAGTAATAGGCTGATTGTATCTAAATGGTTTACTAGGGGGCATCTGTAATGTGTCTTTAAAATAAAGGAATATGGCTGATCCCCCCATTTAAGAGTCTCCTATCCTAAAAAGCCCCTTGTTGAGCCATCAATGAAATGGCATTGAAGTCAATCCGGGAGAGAACTTGCAGAACATGGGGGCTAGCAGGGTATGTGGGGGATGACAGGGATTTACGATGTCGTACTCCATCCCAGACCGCTAGGGAATGAGATGGGGTGGGACACAAAATAGGGTGGCGAAGGTGGCTAGGAAGACACATTAGGAGGCTCTCACTTTTAAGCTAAAATTCAGTCCTTTCTTTTGATACAAGACTTGGAACACAAAATCTCCAAAGTCTAACCTAGTGCAATTTTCACAATGAAGGGGCGCCTCACTGTGGTTCCAGTCAGTGATTTTGAAGGTCTACAAAATTGTTTCAAATTCTACCCCCTCAGCATTTTTCTCAAACCAAACAAAATCCACTGAAAGAGTCAGATTTGCAGACTGCCCTGTTCACATTGCTAAACAAAGCAGGGGTAGTCTTACTATCCTAGACTTAAAATGTCGAAACCAGTACCTTTAATTTCCATTGTTTCACATGGAATCTGCAAGGTTTGTTTTTGCCTCCCCTGAGATGAAGAAAATGCCTATCATTTGTAAACCTCCAGGATGCCTTTCTGCATATTTCATATACCCACCTCATCAGCACTTTCTGCACTTTGTAGAAGAAAACACAAATTTCCAGTTTGTTGCACTGCCTTTTACCAATCCTTTCCTTCCAGAGTATTCAGAAATGTACTTGCACCCCTACTTGCCTTTTTAAGAACTCGGGCATTAAGGTCACAGGGTATGTAGACTACTTCCAACTATCTGAAAACATCCAAGGAGCATTCTAGTCTCATAGTTTAGGAAACACGTTCACCCATGGAATCCAAGCTCTTCATCAACCTCCTCATGCTCAGAGCCATAAAATGGCTCTGCAGCCCTGGACTCCCCTCCTTCTGGGACGCTGGATCAAGGTGCAATTGGACCATGCCATGCAGAGAAGAAATATGGGAGAAATACTGTCCAGAAATCTCTGCTGTCCACATCCCAGGAGTGGACACTTGAGCGGTAGAGTACCTCAGTTGTCACCACTTAGACCAAGGAGGAATGGGCCCTTCCTTTTAACCTGATATGTCAGATGAGGAACTCCAGATGTGGATATCCTGGCCTCCAGATTCTGTTGAGCAAGTTACTTCTGTTTATAGCCAGGACCAAAGACCCTCTAGTGTTGCTATTTGATGCTCTGATAATTCCTTGGACTCAGTTCAGGCTAATTGCCTTCCCTTCAATGCAAATTCAGCCTCGCCTGCTTTGCAAAATAGAAATGTAAGATTAAATGGTTTAATTCTCATTGCACCAAACTGGCCCAGAAGAACCTGTTACACAGACATACTCAGACTTCTAGGAGATGACCCCTGACCCTTTCTAAACAGGCCAGATCTGCTGTCTCAAGGCCCTCTCTTCCATCCTGCTTCTTAGTCACTGGCTTTAATGGCATGGCTGTTTGAAACCCAGGTCTTAAGGAGATGCAGAGGTCTCTGACTGTCATTCCCAGATTGCAGGGAAAGCTACTTCCAGAAAAATCTACCATGGTACCAGAGATACCTCGCATTCTGGACTCTCCTGACATTTTAGATTTGACCAAAACTTGGCCTTTAAAGCGGAGTTCCGCCTAATTTATTTTATTTTTTTTAAGTCAGCAGCTACAAATACTGCAGCTGCTGACTTTTAAAATAAGGACACTTCCCTGTCCAGGGTGCTTGCACCCGAAGCCAACCCATCCCTCGGCTCTTGGGTGGAGGCGACGCCATTTTCGGTAAGGGAATCGGGAGTGAAGCCTTGCGGCTTCACTTCCTGGTCCCCTACTGCGCATGCGCGATCACACTGGTTCCTGCTGTCTTCTGGGACGTGTGTGTCTCCCAGAAGACAGCGGGGGAACGGAGAAGGCGCCGGAAGTGACGTAGATACCTGCGGGTGGCTCGACTATCTATACCCAGAAGTGGTAGCAAAATACCTGTATTAGACATGTATCTGCTACCCCCTCCCCCCTGAAAGTTGCCAAATGTGACACCGGAGGCGGGGGAGGATTCCAAAAAGCGTAAGTTCCATTTTTGGGTGGCTCTCTGCTTTAAGTACTCTTAATGGACAGGTTCTGGTTTTGTCCATTCATTTTCAGAAACCTCTGGCTTTGCTTTCCATTGTAAAAACCCTTGTTCAAGCTGTTTTCTCCAAGGGTTATTTGATTCTCTTTCCCACAGAAACCACTCTTTTGAACCCATCAGGGCAGTTCTCGTGCATGATCTCTCCTGCAAGTTTGCCTTCTTGGTGGCTAGCATGTAAGCAGCCATTCCTGGCTCTTGACATGGATGAAACATTTTTTTTTCTCTCAAGATCCTCCTTCCTTCCTAAGGTGGTGTCAGCCTTCCAACTCCTTCCTTCTTTGCTCTTGGCTTCTAAGCACCCAAAAGAGATTTCTCTTCACTGTCTAAATGTCGTCAAAGCCATCAGTGTACCTAAAAGATACATCATCTTTCAGGAAGTACCATCGGTACCTCACAAGGAATCCTGCATCAAAATCCACCATTCCTAAGTGGATATGACCCCTAAAGGATAAAGCACCTCCAGCATGAATACGTGCTCACTCTACCAGGTCAGTAAGAGTTTTCTGGGCATTCTGGAATCAAGCTTCTGTTGGCCAGCTTTGGAAGGCTGGTCTTCCATACATACCGTCTCCAAGTTCTACCAGGTGGATGTCCATTTCACTTTGGATGCAATTTTTGCTCCCCAGGTTCTTGCAGCAGCACTTGTTGGACCTGTTGGCAGAGTTCTGTTTGCCACAGGGTCCATGAATATCAAGTCTTTTTTCTGTACTGTACAATTAACATAAGGAATTTTGTCTTACCAGTAAATACCATATCTTGGAGTACAGTACAGGACCCCCCCCCCCCCCCTTTGTACCTGTTAGTCTGCAGGGCTTAATGTGGGTTAAGGTTACAGGGGGTGCCCACGGGCATATCCTTAAAGCTATGACGGTGTTTATTCACCTGTAGGTACCAGCCTATAACACAGAGTCTATGAATATTAAAGTGGAGCTTTAGTTCTAAAATCGAGTCCTGCTACATCACTTCAGGCTGGCACCTTTTGCAGGTATAATTATGTAAAACATTCAAAATAAGGGCCTCTACTGTTTAAAATTGTACCACATTGTTATACCCTGCTCTTCACATGCTCAGTTTTGCATTTTTTACATTGTGCCGAAAATCACTAGAGGCCAATCTGCTGACAGCCTAAAGATTTAGGGACTCTGGGCTTCAGCAAAATGGCAGCCTCCAGCAAGAAGAAACGGGAGCAATGCTCAAGGCAATTTACAGCACACACTAATTTTCACAGCATAATTATTCATGTGAAATGTATGTTCCTTTCTTAAGAACATTATTTTTTTTTTTTTTTTATCGATTTTGTTATGGGTAATGTTCCCCTTTTTAAGCATGTGTCCTGTACCATACTTCTAGATATTACATTTTATAGGTAAGCGAAAATTTTATTTTGTACTTTCAGCTCAAGCCAACAAGTGGGGCTTCTTTTAAAAATGTTTGTCATGCCTGTATTGCCACAGAACTTTTTTGCTTATAGAGCTCAAATGCTCACACATGAATGATTAAAGCAGTGACTCCTCCCCTCTACCAGCTGTGTTCAGACACCATGGACATTGTTTTAGAGAAGGTTTAGAGGAAAAACATTTTCTGCTGTTTTTTCCCTGTAGAAAACCCTAATACATAAGGAATCCTGTGTCACGGATGTATCTTGTAGTACTTATTTATTTGTAACATAAAGAATAGTAACACAAAGAAAAAGTCGTATAAAAACTTATAGCGTTTAACTCCGCAAACAAAACACAGATTCTGTTCCTTTAAAGCATGTTACACAGCACAGTGCTTGTGCTGTGCAATTTGGCTCCCTGTAACATCTGTAATGCCTGGCAATCCCCTCCCCTCTGCAAACAGCCCACGATAATCATGACTGCTGAGCCCCTGACATCGTGGTCTGTTTGCGTGCCTCTGTCATCAGCAGCCTGCTCTTCTGTGTCTGTCTCCTCTTCCCCCCTCCCCTCTCTGCATGTCAGCGCCCCCTCCCCCCTCTCCTGCTGCTCATATTTCATTAAAAAAACATCCCGTCTGCACTCTAATATACCAGTAAATGTCTCTGCGCCTGTGTTGGGTAAAGAATATGCTTATCTGTATTTAGAACAGCGTGGCTCCTTGGCACTCAGCTGACTCTGCTTTTACTCTCTCCTCTCCTCCCCGTCTGACGTCAGCGGGAGCGAGCGCTCTGCCCCGCCCACCGGAGCTGTAAGTCGGAAAGAGAGGATACCCTAAGAGGCAGCTGAGCGCTGGGAGCTGCGCTGTTATACATACAGATAAGCATATTTTCTACCCAACACAGGCACAGGGGCATTTCCTAGTATATTACAGTGCAGATGGGATGTTTTCATATAAGTGGGTTGACAACCACTTTAATTAAAACATGATTGTAAACTTTAAAAAGTAAATTGGAGTTAGAACTATTATAGTTTCCCATTAGTTGACTGTCCCATAAGTGATGTTGGCACAATTGTGTAGTATTTGGCATTGGATTGAGTAGCCACCACCAGCATAGAATAGCGTGATGACTTCCTGTTCTGTTTGACACCTTTCAAAAGAACACCTGGCAGTGGCAAGGCATCTGTCTGAAATCCCCATTGGTGATGCAGTAGTATTTGAAAGGTTAAATTCCTTGCTTTCTCTAGCCACAGCTAAACAAAGAAAATATTTTGTCTTGAGTTGGGCCTTAATCTTGTAAAACTGTCAAACAATGTAACAGTGCTTTGTACTATAGCTGGTTTATTCATCCATAATATAGATGAGGCCAATTTTAGATTTTGTAGTAGATGTTTACCCTGTGATCTTGCTTTTTCCTAGGCCAGGTGAAGTGGACACAGTTGATGGTTTCCAGGGTCGACAAAAAGATTGTATAATTGTCACATGTGTACGAGCCAACTCAATCCAAGGCTGTATTGGGTTCGTATTTTATTTTCTTAGCACGCACACTTAATGTAGCCTGTAAATATACTGTTATTTTCCATATAATGGACTGTGTTGTAATCAATCAATTGGCCAACATTGGTCTACCTCTACCTTGTAATTTGTAATATATGAGAGAAAAATGTAACAAATATATGTCAACATTTCTGTGTAAATTAAGCAATTTCTTAGTAACTCTTCCAAAAACTAATATTATGCTTTTCTTTTGTGTAATCTGCTCCGTTTACAGATTTTTGGCCAGTAGACAGCGTTTAAATGTGACAATTACAAGAGCCAAATTCAGCCTCTTCATCCTAGGAAGCTTCCGAACACTTATGGTAAGTGTCTACTAGTTGCTTACTTGAAAGGGAGCGATGACGTTTTGATGCATAGCATTTGGTCCTTTATATATTTTATAGTAGAACTCCCACATTTTTTTTCTTTTATTCTGTTTGTTGTTAAAGCAGAGTTCTACCCACTTTTAGAACTTTGTCTTAAAGGAAAGACGACCCCTCCACCACTCGTTTTTTGGCTAACTATTTATAAAAAAATTTTGTTTCTAACTTGCCTTTTCTGAAGTACGAAGTGTACTTCCGTTCCAGCTGGGCCGCGGCGCAGACCGTCATGTCCTCTTGTGTGGTGAGCCCCCCCTGCTGTCTTCTGGGACCTGTGTCCCAGAAGACAAGCTGGCCATCCACAACGCGCCTTGCGATTCGCGCATGCGCAGTAGTAAACCGGCATTGAAGCCGCAAGGCTCTACTGCTGGTTTGTAGCTGCTGACTTTAAAAAAAGAAAATTTTTGTGGCTGGAACTCCGCTTTAAATAATAAATAACAGCAATATAAGGTTTGCTGTTTCCAGTAACATCAACACAGCAAGTACTTTACAAAGATCAAAGTTCTCTGGATATATAAAAGAAAATGAAATCATAAGATAACATACAATGAATTTACTTGTACCATGTCATTTAGGGCAATTTCCTTTTTTCAATGGTTTTTATTTAGAATTTTTGAAAGTATATAAAACTAGGATTAGCCGTTAGGACAATTAAACATTTGTTGGCTGTAAAAACAGGGTACAAATCCCTGCAACATTTAAGAGTACATGGTGTCATTAAACATAATACAACACCATCAACAAAATTAAGTTCTGAAACGTGGTAAAAATAAAAAAACAATATAAAGGAGGAAATCGGCAATAAACCATGAATATACATAATGAGTTACCTGTCACCTCCCACCCCTCTGAGGAAAATCAGGACGTGGGAGTAGACAGTCTAGTAATGTGCTTTTAGAGCTAAGGAGCTTTCCTCTTTCACAGAAATCAGTAGGTGTAGAATAACATAAAAAGTAAAAGATTGCACTAAATTATCAAGACCCCGCTACACCTGTTTGAAGTACCGGCCAGTCTTAACTCTCAGGTAGTCGCGAATACCCCAGTTGGCCTTCACGTCCATGAAAGGGTAGATCTGGAGGAAGAAGTAAAGGGGGTATAGTCAATAGAAGGAGAGAAAAGAGGCAAAGCACAACAGAGAAGGAAAAAAAAGTGCACCCTTTACCAGAGAAAAAAAAAAGATCCATGGCATGCCTGTCTCACAGGGCAGCCAAAAGATATTTTATATGGCAGTTTCAATTTGTGGTTTAATAACCACAACCTGGGTTTTGGGGAAAGGAGTGAGTCACAAGATACTAGGTGTCAGTCTCTTTTGCGCCAAGTCCAGGATCCTCCCCACCAAAGGTCCCAAACAACTCTAACCTAATCAGAGATTGCAGGAGGAAGACAGTCAATGGGGTAGAGACCTTCGGGAGAACAGACTAGGAGATGCAAAACAGAGTGAAAAGTGAGGATGGGAAGAAGGAAAAGAAAAATTGAGAGAAAAGAAAAGGGGTATCAGGGACATGGAAACAAGGAGCTTCCCCTATCGGATTAAAGGCACCACTTTTGCTTTTTTGTTCTAGTCCCTACTCTTCTTTTTTTTTTTTTTTTTTCTGGAGGGGGGCCCTGACAAGGCCATCAAAAAGGCAGATTGTGGCGGTGTATGCAAAAGCCATTAAAATCAAGTCAATACTCGCTTATACTCCTGGAAGGATGTGAAGTATTAACAGCACCACCACATACCAAACAAGATGGGTTAGAAAATGTTGTTGCCTCCATTTCACATATTTAACCTGGTAATCCATTCCTTGGTTGTTGGCACCTGTACATCCCACCACTATCTAGGCATTACTGCTCATGCAGCGTTGGTAAATTGTCTATGGGAAGTTTCTGGTTGAGGAAGCCCAGATTACGGTTGGACGTAAAGATCGAGCTCTGGCTTAAAGTGCGAGTAAACACCCATGTATGAATTTTAACTATAGGTAAGCCTATAAGGCTTACCTATAGGTACTGTAAAGATCTCCTAAATGTACACCGTTTAGGAGATATTTACTGCACGTTCAGCTGGTGATGTCACTGGCACATGCACTCTGAAGGAACGGTCCAAGTGGCTGTTCCTTCAGAGTCCTGTGCCGTAAACTCACACAGCCGGAGTCGGAAAAGTGCGAACCCAGAAGGATGACCGGGTGAAGATGGAAGCCTTGTCAGCGGTGGCAGCGTGCCACTGGAGGGCTTCGGTCTAAGGTAAGTTTAACATAACGATGCATACTAGCACATTATAAGTTTGCCTTACAGGTTTATTAAAAAAAAAATAAAAATCGCTGCCATTTTACTACCGCTTTAAAGAGTAGACTAATTTGTGATAAGCCCGTCACTATGTCTTCAACACAGGGGGAGAGACAGACGCACGAGCTAAAGGGGGGGGGGGGGGATGAGAGGAGAGCTGTGGATGATGGAGGCACATAAACTGACCACATTATTTAGGGCTCAGAAGCCATGATTATCGTGGTCAGTACACAGGGGGACACAGGATCAGGCAGGATCAGCAAGGTTTTTTACATCTTAGGTCTACATCTGAGGCAGCAAGCGCTACGCTGGTGCGGTGGTGAGTCTGGGGGATCCCTCCTCTCTCTGCTGCAGGCTGTGGGGTGTTCTGGTGGTCTGGTACCACTACCGGTGTGGGGGGTGTCCAATTTGTAGTGGTCACTCTTGGTGTGGGGCTCCTTTTTTTTTTTTTTTTTCTCCTATGGAGTCTCAGGAGCATGTTTCCCCACCTGACCCCGTCAGAGGCTGCAGGTCCCTCTAGGTCCCAGTCATCCGTTGAAGCTGTCCTTTGTCCTGGGTGGCTCTTGGGCGGCGGACTAGCAAGAAGCACCCCCCGCCTTCCCCTGGCTGCGCACAAGAAAGCGATTGCTTCTATGCGGGAAACTTTAAAAATGGATGCAGCTGCGGTGGAGGTGCCGGTCCCCTTTGGCACTCACAAGCCTCCTCGCGCAGCAAAAATGTTCCCTTATCCCTCCTTTTTTGAGTTTGTCTATAAAGAATGAGAGCGTCCAAAACAACCCTTTGTGATCCCAAAGTGTTTCGCTGTGCGTTATCCCTTTGAGGAGAGTCTTCTCAAAAAAATGGACAACTCCACCTGTGGTGGATCCCTTGGTTTCTCAGTTGAACAAAACCACTATGATTTTGGTTGAGCACTCCCCTGGCATTTAAAGACCCGGCTGACAGGAAGGCAGAGTCTCTGAGCCGCACTATGTTCTCTATTGTGGGTTCGGAAATTCGGCCAGTTTTGGCTATTGCTCTGGTGTCGCAAACGCTGACAGAATGGGCGAAGCTATTGCACCGTGACCTGGAAGGTGACCAGTTTCCTCCCGCCTAAACTGAATTAGCGGACCAACTGGTCCAGGGGCTGCAGTTTGTCTGCGATGCCTCTTTGGACGCAGCTAGGTTGCTTTCTAAGCTATCTGTTTCAGTGGTAGTCGACTGGGCTTGTGGCAAGTGTTGGACTGTGGACCAGGCCTCTAAAAAGGCCCTAGCTGATCTGCCTTTTCAAGATGATCGTTTGGGGCCACTCTGGATGATATCATTAAGAGTGTTACGGGGGGGGGGGGGGGGGGAGTACTTTTTATTCCACAGTCAAAGAAGGGGAAGGAGCCAAGTCGCAAGCGTGGCCCTTCCTTCTCGGCACACAGTTTTATTTTTTATTTTTCCTCCCTCAGGGTCCACTGACAAAGGCTCGAAGTCTTTTAAGCCCCCCTCGGGAGGTCCCAAGCGGCCCTGGTCAGGCAAACCGAGAGCGGGCTTCTCCAGACCCCCAGATAAGGTTTCTTCAGCATGAAGAGGCACCCTCATCTGCAGTCCGGGTGGGGGGGGACATCTTCGCTGGTTTCCGGGCCCCTCGATCTCTCTGATAAACGACAAGTGGGTCCACAAAGTGATTCTGTCTGGTTAAAAGATCGAGTTCCAGACTTGTCCCCCAAGCAGATTTTTTTCTATCCAATCTGCATCTGTCTCCGGACTGCTTGTTTGCCCTCCGGGGCACGGTGCAAGGCCTGTTGCTCCAAGGGGGGATTGCCCCAGTGTCGGACGCTTCCAGGGCTTTTATTCAAACCTATTCACGATCCCCAATAAAGAGGGTACGGTACATCCGATTCTGGACCTCAAGGCCCTGTACCTCTATGTGCGGGTGCGGAAGTTCAGAATGGAATCCATTTGCTCCGTGGCGGCATCTCTTCATCAGGGGGACTCTCTTCCTCCACATTGCTGTGGGAGAGGAGCATTTTCAGTTTGCGGCGTTACCCTTTGTTGAAGACCTGAGGAGCGGAGGCAAGACCAAAGTGTTGGCCCCGGTTCTGGTGCTGCTGCACCAGCAGGGAATTGCTGTTCTGGGCTACCTGGATGACCTTCTGCTGCGAGCAGAGTCCCCAGTGGCCCTGAGGGGTGACGTGGAGATCACTGTGACTCTGGCAGATTTTGGGTGGCTGATAAATTGCCAAAAGTCTGCGTTGATTCCAGTTCAGAAATTGGTTTATCTGAGTCTGACTCTGGATTCTGCTCGGGCCAGAGTGGTCCTTCCGCAGGACAAATTCCTGAAATTACAGGCGGCAGCCCGCTTGCTGCTTTCCAGCAGGTGGGTCTCACTGCGGACTTGCATGCGGTTACTGGGCCTGGTGGTGTCTACGTTCAAGGTGGTCCCGTTCGCTCAGTTCCATACGAGACCCCTGCAAAGGGAGATCTTTTTTGAAATGGGACAAATGTTCCGAGTCTCTAGACAGTCAGATTCGGCTGAGTCAAGGGACCAAAGGGTCCCTGATCTGGTTGGGATGGGTTTTCATCCCGGCCATCTCCGCTGCTCATATTCCGGGGGTGGACAGGTTTGTGGCCAGGTCTCGGACCAGGGTAGCCATCAGAAATTTTTGGGCCCCTTACACAGCTTTAGGCCTGGGCCCCCCTCCCCCCGAGCCTGAGCACCAACATTCCCCAGGGTTTCCCTATGGGCCATCCTACCGAATCCGCACACCAGCCACCTCACCTGTACGCACTCAGCCCCCCCCCCACACCTGTATATATGTCAGCCCCCCCCCCACCACACATCTGTATATATGTCAGCACACACACACACACACACACACACACACACACTGTATATATGTCAGCCCCCCCCCCTCAATCCTGTATATATATGTCAGCCCCCCCCACACCCCTGTGTATTTGTGAGCCCCCCCACACCCCTGTGTATTTGTGAGCCCCCCCACACCCCTGTATATTTGTCAGCCCCCCCACATCCCTGTATATATTAGATTGTAAGCTCTTCTGAGCAGGGCCCTCTTAATCCTCTTGTATTTTATTGTATTTTAACTGTATTGTCTCCCTTTTATGTTGTAAACTGTTGGCGCTATATAAATCCTGTAAATAACAGCCCCCCCCCCACGCACACACACACCTGTATATATGTCAGCACCCCCCCACACACACACACCTGTATATATGTCAGTACCCCCCCCCACGCACACCTGTATATATGTCTGTCAGCCCCCCTCACACACCTGTATATATGTCTGTCAGCCCCCCCACACACACCTGTAAATATGGCAGCCCCCCACACACACCTGTATATATGGCAGCCCCCCCCTCACACACACACACACACACACATACACACACACACACACACACACACACATACACACACACACACACACACATACACACACACACACACACACACACACACACACACACACACACACACACACACACACCTGTGTATATATGGCAGCACCCCACCCCCCCACACACACACCTGTATATATGGCAGCACCCCACACACACACACACACACACACACCTGTATATGCGTCAGCACCCCCCATGCGCACACCTTTATGTAAGTCAGCGCCTCCCACACACACCTCTGTATATATGTCACACACACACACCTGTCTATATGGCAGCCCAACTTACACAAATCTGTACACACACACAAGCCTCTGGCCTCTCCCTTTCCTTCACAGCCCCTACTTGTAGCTTCCTACCTGGTCCCAGCTCGTTTTCACAAAGCTGACATGTTGCTGAGAAGCATAATACAGGCAGATCACTGTCACACGAGGGGTGCACATGCACATAGTGGCAATAAAGAGCTTGATGCCTGAGTCAATGACACATATATACATATATACAGGTGTGTGTGTGGGGGGGGGGGGCTGACATACTCTATATACAGGTGTGTGTGTGTGTAGGGGGGCTGCCAGAAAATGTGAGATTGTTTCTGTACTGCCCTGGGGCTCCTTACAGTTGTAACGGCTGTACCTTCCTGATGGTGGCACTGCTCTGGACCCTCTGGCAGATGCTCTGGTGGCTCTGTGGGGCCAGTATCGTCGGATCTACGCCTTTCCTCCTCTCAAGCTTCTTCCACGGCTGTTGCGCAGGATCGAGGCCGAAGGAATTTCCGGTCATTCTAATGGCCCCAGACTGGCCTCGTCGGTCCTGGTGCGTCTGGTCGCAGACGCCCCCTGGTCATCGGACTCTCAGGATCTGCTATCCTAAGGGCCGATCTTCCACCCTGCTTTACCGTCGCTGGCTTTAATAGCCTGGCTATTGAAAGCCAGGTTTAGAAAAATAGGGGCTTATCTGCATCTGTGATTCCGACGCTGCTCAAAGCTAGAAAGTCTACTTCCAGGGAGGTATATTATCGGACGTGGAAAGCATACATTTCATGGTGTAAGTCAGTGGGGTTTCACCCATGTTCCTTTTTGGTGACTCGGATTTTGACTTTTCTCCAGAGGGGCGGTGAAAAGCATTTGGCCTTGAGTACTGTCAAGGGCCAGGTGTCGGCCTTGGCGGTTTTCTTTCAATGCTCCCTGGCTTCGCATTCCCTGGTGCGTACCTTCATTCAGGGAGTGCAACATGTGGTTCCACCGGTGTGATCTCCCTTGCCTCTGTGTGACTTGAATCTTGTACTTTCGATTCTACAGAGTTTGAAAATTTGAAAAAATTCCCCTGCTCACGCTATCACAGAAGGGGGCATTCTTGGTGGCTATTAATTCTGTTAGCAGGGTGTCAGATGGCGGCGCTATCCTGTTGCACGCCCTACTTGGTGATTCATAGGGACAAGATGTTGCTTCGTCCTTGTCCTCCTTTCCTTCCAAAGGTTGTCTCATATTTCCATTTAAATGAAGACATCGTTTTGCCTTCTGTGTCCCAGGCCTCAACATCCAAGGGAATTTGCCTTGCACACCTTAGATGTGGTATGGGCTGTCAGGGTGTATTTGGTGGCCACTGAGTCTTTTTTTTTTTTTTTTTTCGAAAGTCAGACTCCCTGTTCATGATCACGGACGGACCAAAGAAGGGACTATCTGCTTCCTCTGCGACCATTTCTAGATGGATCAGGCAGACGGTGACTCAGGCCTATTCTATCAAGGGTTGGGTTCCTCCCTTCCCGGTGAAGGCGCACTCGACTTGGGCGCTGAGTGCCTCCTGGGCCTTTCGTCATCAGGAGTCAGTAACGCAAGTTTGCAAGGCGGCCAACTGGTCGTCCGTGTACACTGTCACAAAATTTTACAAGGTGGATGTGCTGGCATCTGCGGATGCTTCTTTTGGCCGCAAGGTTCTACAGGCTGCGGTCTAGAGGGTTTTTCCCCTCATGAAGGGGTTTTCTTGCTGTTTCAGGAGGGGCTCCAGTTCTCGCTGAGCTCCAGGTTGTCTGGTTGACCTGTTTGTTGTTTTTTTTGGCTGCCCCACCCCTCATGTTTGGCACTGCTTTGGGACATGCCTATGGTTCTGAATAAAGAAAGCTGTGTCTGTCGATGAACGAATGAGAAAATAGGATTTTTGACTTACCGTATAATCCGTTTCTCTGAGTTCATTGACCCAGCACCCGACCCTCTATGGAGTTTTAATACTTCTGATACTGCTTGTTACATAACTGAAGGCCTATAGCAGAGAGGGGGTGTATATCACCTAGGACTGCCCATAGGCGTAGCCAAGTACTTTTTTCTGCCTAGTGTCCTACTCCTGTAGGCGGCAATTATAACCTATGATTCTGAATAAAGAAGGCTGTATCTGTCAATGAACTCAGAGAAACAGATTTTACAAAAGTCAAAAATCCTATTTTTACCACTTTTTAAGATCATAAGTAAAAAAACACCACATTAGTGCATAAGTATTTCAGGACATGGCAAAGGTTGTTGAAAATGAGGAGGCTTGTTGGCCAGTCCAATCAGTACGGTGCCTCAGAATCCAGTCTCAGCCTTGCAGCCCTCTTCAGATTGCAGGAATCTCTATAATTCTGAAGAAAACAGTACAGCAGCCAAGTGCATTATCTCAAGCACCATTTTATAAGTGTCAAAACCTACTCACCGACATTTAATATGGAAGACCTTTGCAACACTGAACAACACAATACAAGTATTTAAACTCATTTCAAGGGATATAACCTCTTTCTAGGCGCTAGGAATGACTACACACTAACTTACAGCTTTTGGGGTATGTTTTTACAATTGTATTAATAAAGGGAGATCATGTGCTAGGTTTGTGCACCCTTCCTTTTTTATAATGTTTACTTTTTAAGATCAGCCTGTATTGTAGCAAGTATGGGGTGACGTTTACTTTACATCTGGCTAAAGTCAAGTAGAAGTTTGCTGCCCAAATATTAGACGTAGGTGTCACTCCCTTTTGGGTTCAAATTCCTTTTTGAGAATCTGTGCTGTGTCAGGCAAAATGTTGATGTTGAATGCCACCAATTTAGAGTAATTAATCTTTACTTTTCAGAAGGGGGTGTATTCTTCAAAAATTATTGAAGAGTTGATACTGCTATCTTATATTTCTGATCATTCATTGCAATTCCATAAATATTGCAGTCTACTTAATGAACACAAAAATACCAAAAAATTGTGTAGCGTTAAACTAGTGCCTAATAAAAGGAAAAATCCAAGACAATCTCAGTAAATCTGAGATTGATAAAAAGTGACTCAAAGTAACCTGTAAATACAGTATTACAAACAAAAATGAAATATACACACAAATTAATATAAAATGAGTGGTGAGGCATGAACCTAAACAGAAAAAATTTCAATGTCCACACGTAAATATATGTAGGATAAGAAAGTTCTTTCCCCTCTATCTCTGGCTGAAATTAAACGTCTGCTTGAAGTAGACTTTGGGATGTACTGATAAAGACAAATTCACAAATAAGAGGTAGGGTACTCTTACCAGATGAGATGGACACACATGCCATACGGCAGTGCGTCAAACGGGCTCGTAATGCTGGGTTTTTGATGGTATGCTGATGCCAGGCTGGATTGTACCAATACGTCTCTAACTACAAACCACTTGCTGGTCAGTTTGCGGCTCCAGGACTCTTGACAACTAGACCAATCCAAGGGATAATGTTAACAGGAAGGTAACCGTCAGTGCCCAAATATGGAAAATTAAGAAAAAAGAAGCTCCATATGGCGCAGGTCAATCAAAAAATGGTTTATTAAAATAAAAAATCATCTTCCAGCATACTGCAGGATGAAAGATAAAAGTGATCACAGAAGCAGCATAAAAAGCAGCATATCCCAGGATAGGCGACACTTTAACTCTAAACAGGTAACCTGTAAAAAATGTTAGAGTTTTTGATCACTTTTATTCTTATTACAAGGAATGTGTAACATCCCTTGTTATAGGAATAGGTCATGACATGTCCTCTTTACAGTGAGATCTGGGGTCGGTCTATAAGTCCCCACATCTCTCCTCTAGGCTGAGAAGCCTGAAATAAAAAGGATCTCCGCTTTCCAGCCGAGGCAACGGAATGTTTTCAAATGCAGAGGCCAGGCTTGACCTCATTGTGTCGCGTCTGAGCCTCCGAAGGTCATAGAGACTGCCGGGGGCCATCTGGCTCGCAGTATTCCCTATGGTGAACTTCTGGCGCCGGTGGATTCCTTTCCCGGCTCGCCGATCGCATGGGCGAGCTGGTAGAAGAACCGTAGGACAGCGGGAGGGGAAGGGAAACTGCCTGTTAATAATCAAGCCACTATGATTTGTTCTTACGGGGCAGGGAATCGCCGGCTGTAAAAAGATATCTGAATGATGCCTGTAACTGCAGGCATCATTTAGATATCGCCCCTCAGTCTGCGCTATCATATGACGGCGTTGAGTTTGGAATTAAAAGCACAATTGCTTTATTTGCCTATAGTAAAGAATGATAGAGAAATAATTTCGGCATATGTATCGACATTACAGGAAAATGGACTGAGACTTGGCAAATGAAGATTAACCACTTGCTTAATGGGCACTTAAACCCCCCTCCTGCCCAGACCAATTTTCAGCTTTCGGCGCTGATGCAATTTGAATGACAATTGCGCGGTCATACAACACTGTACCCCAAATGAAATTTTTATCAATTTTTTTTCCCACAAATAGAGCTTTCTTTTGGTGGTATTTAATCACAGATGTTTTTTTTTATTTTTTGCTAAATAAACAAAAAATATGGAAAATTAATAGCATGGCGTGCGCTCCAAACAGAACAGGAAGCAGCGTCACTGGCTTACAGACCGGCAGTTACGCCGACGCGTTTCGCCCCTCCAGGGCGTCATCAAGGACATCGGGTGTCCTTGATGACGCCCTGGAGGAGGGGTGAAACGCGTCGACGTAACTTCCGGTCTGTAAGCCAGTGACGCTGCTTCCTGTTCTGTTTGGAGCGCACGCCATGCGCGCACCCGGAACTCGCTGATCCCTGTCTGCTCAGTAGAGTCTTCGTTGGTCCATCTGGAGTTCCATCAGGATTTCTGACATCATTCACCCTATCCCCCCCACCAATATGTTTTAAAGACCCTAGGACTGCAAAGCCGTGGGTCATGTCTTTTCGGTGAGTGGGGTTTCAGAGGGGATTATCGTTCAGTGACTACCTGCAATTTATCATCTCAATTACCTCAATTATTCTAGTCTGTTAAATTGGTTTTGTTCGTCACCAATTATCTAATATTGATCAATGTAACAAAAGTCACCTTTCACATTATCATAATATTGTAGCCATTGTCGCACAATTTATTCAATTTACCATTATATATGTTTTTGTATAATTTTCACATATTCTCACAGTGGTGAGTCATATCCGCTAGCGCAGCCTATATATTCCATTTATTCCATTCCTTGAGGTCTATTTAACCTTTGCAGGCAGCAGCAGCAGTTGTGTGTTTTATGCGATTTTCTAATATCGCATGGTGTGTTTTATGCGATTTTTCTATTTTCACATTGTGTCACCATTTGTTTTTTCAGTAGTTTATTCCATTTGGCGCAGGTTATTAAGTTTTGTTTGTCATCTAAAAAAAATTAAGCCAAACTCCAGCTAATACTTTATAAGCATTTATAGCAAACCGTTTTTTTAATCTCTCTTTTGGGGGAAAGGTTTTCCATTAATAAAATCTTATCTGATCATTGTAAGCACCCCTGATAAATGGTTTGTCCAGGGCCGGTGCTAGACTTTTTTGCGCCCTAGGCAAGATCAGCTACTTGCGTGTGCTCCTTCTGTGCACCCCTTGTCCCAGTCTGTGGGTGTGTACCTCCTTCCATAGACGTTCACGCTGGCCAGCAGCAGGCCATTCTTCTGGCTGGTGAGGATGGGTGGTGCTCTGTTCTATGTCATTAGACTGCAGACTGCCCGGGGTAGCGGTCCTTGGCTGCATGCGCCCTTTGCCGGTCCTCGGGGGGGGGGGGGGTGGGGGGTAACCCGCTCGGCCTTTAACTGCTGTCAGAGCTGGAAGTGGAGAGGAGGTTTTGAGGAATCCAGCCTCTGGGTGGTGCTGCCGTGTCAGGGTTGCTGAGCCTGTTTCTCCTCACCTCTCTGGTGGTCAGGGGAGCTCTTCTCCTTCCCGGGCACTCACATCTCACTGCTCCCACCACGCCTTCTGCGCTGCCACTGGTCCAGGCCTGCACAGTGTGAGTGACACACAATCAGCAGCACTATTCCGGCGGAGCCACGCCGGCCACCGTCGGGCAGGCGAACCACATGAATGATCCATCCGAGCCGACTTGCACCCTCGCTAGGCAGCAGTGCGCCCTGGGCGGCTGCCTAGTTCACCTAGTGAGAGCACCGGCCCTGGGTTTGTCTCATCTCTGTAACTTCAAAAGTGCTTGTTCTTTTGAAAAACTTACTGGCTGGATCACAAAATGAAAATGGCAGAAATAAAGCCTAAAAAAGAAAACTAATGCAGATATCGCATCTAGGAACTGAGAAGCTGCAATATAATAACGGTTTGATTTGGAGTTTAATGCTTTAAGTTATGCTTTTGGGTGCTAAAATTTTTAGGGCATGATACTCATTTGGTGGGTTAAACTGGGAGAATCTATAATTTTAATAAATTCTTTGACACATTCACTTTTTCTAAAGCTACCTTCCTCCTGTGTAGAAGTGGTATATGTAAGACATTGCCTTCTGGCAAGTTTTCTTATGTTGTTGTAGTCCAGCTTACCCATCAATCTATTTTGTAAAGGTATTGTTGATACCAGACCAAGTTAAGCAGCTTGGCACTAACCCTAATTTTCATGTTTCAATTTTTATTTTTTAATAGCACATGTAAGTCTTTCATTCTGTATTTTATTTAAAAAAAAATGGACATTTTTTTTTTTCTAATAATGTAAATGAATGTGACAATTACACTATTAAATAGTTGGCACAATTGTAATCCATGCAGTCTGAGGGTTGCAGCATTAATCTACAGCAGCGGTGCCCAACCTTTTGAAGAGCGAGGGCCATCGAAGCGACTTGGTAACTGGTCGCGGGCCAAAATAAGTGTAATGAGCGGATGACAGGTCTGTATATACGCTGCATATGCAGAACAGATATGGACACAGCCCATGCTACTCTATGGGCCCTCCAATTCAATCTGACGGAAGGGGATGGTTCCCCTTCTGTTTTTTTTTTTTTTTTTTGCGTATCGGATTGAATGGAGGGTCCGATTGGGTCTTTCACACTGATGCGCCACGTGCACCTGTGGCTTTCCTGCAGGTTAGCTGCACTTTGCTATAGACTTCTATTATATCCTGATGGTATAGTGCACTTTCTGAAAGCGCACCAAACCCACAGGTAATAACAGAAGTCTATGGCTCAGTGCAGGTAACCCGCAGGTGCAGGATTAGTTTAACAGCAGCCTAGTAACCACTGAAGAACAGATATGCCCATATATACACTGATTTCAGTAACAAACACACCTTTGATAACAGTCTTCCATTCAGTTTTCCCGGCTGTTGCTGTCCCAGGCAGGGTGCATTTGGTATCGATTGTGACAGGAGCTGGCGCTATACAGGAAGCATCAGCTTATGCCGCTCTGCTCTGCACCTTTTTGCTTTCTCTACCGCCAGTTCACAACACTGATGCTCTGGGATGGTGGGTCGGCAACCTGCGATCTGGGCTTGTCAAACCACCATCCCAGAGCAGGAGGTCGCGGGCCACATGAGAGGGCTCCGCGGGCCACATATGGCCCCCGGGCCACTGGTTGGGCACCACTGATCTACAGGCTGAAGGCATGCATTGTCAAGGAAACCTCCAGTCTGCTTGTGGTGCCTGTCATATTTGACAGTTATCACATGACCTGGAACCACTCTGATAGGCTCCTGATTGTTGGTGGAGACCCAAGCTTTTGGTGATAGCCTGGATTGAAAGCAACCAATTGTGCAGAGTGTCATCTGCTCATAAGGATGTGTTTAACATTTTAATTACTTTACATTTGCTCATTAATTATCGTGGTTTTTGGTTACAGGAGAACAAGGACTGGAACCATTTAATCCAGGACGCCCAGCGTAGAGGTGCTCTTGTAAAAACAAAGAAGGAACATTACCAGAGAGATGTGAACAGAATACTGAAATTGAAGCCTGTAGTACAGAGGACTACTTTTCCTCCCATTAAACCAGTAGTAGTCCACACACCTCCAGTTGAAGCACCATGCAGAAGCATCAATACTCAACCAGTACCACCTCCCAGGAGACCTATAGCTCACCCGGCTGTAGCTGTAACGCAGTACAAAAATTCCAGGTCTCTGTCAGTACCCCCGATTTCAGAAAGGAAAATGCCCAGCCATGTGGGACCTCCTGCTATTCCTTTAGCGCCAAGTGGAAAGCTGCGAGATCCCAGACTGGCACGCCGGTGTGAAGAAACGCGTAGTAACAGCACACCACCATCTAGTCTGCAGCAGAGTTCTGATACAAACATTTCCCAAGGTCGTGTCTATCAGAACTTTCCTCCATCCTCAGTCAAGGGAGTCAAACGACCTTCGCAGCCTGCACACAGAGATCCGCGGTCCAACCAACTACGAAATGAAGGTCGAGGTCATAAAGACTATCGAGATCAAGACTATCGAGGTAATAAAGACTATCGAGATCAAGACTATCGAGATAAAGACTATCGAGGTCATAAAGACCAGGAATACAAGAAAAGGAAAGTGTCTTAGCAGTGTTATAAACTACCAGGGACTGAATAGTATTTTACAATGGCCCTCTTATGACATTGAATGAGTAATCTGTGTATATTGGGAATGCCCAACACTGCAGCTGTACAAAGAAAGATTAATGAATGCTCTCTATGCAAACTCTCACCTGGAGAAATAAATTCCTATCTTGTAACAAAGGGGAAAGGGATTTTTGTACAATAAAATGTATGTAGTTGTGTAACATAGCTGTGCTAAGATGTAAAGACAGTGTATTTTATTCTAAATTAGGATTTTTAGAATGTTACTTTAAGCCATACACAGTAAAACAGGTCGCTATCACAAACTCAATAAACATGTTTGTAGTAGCTTGAGATTTTAGTGCCACTTGCTTTAAATTTTTTGCACCAGTACTTTTGTCAGTGCTATGCATCAAGGCTGAAGTGCTTCTGCCAACAGAATTTGCAGCTTATGTCGTTCATAGTGGAAAGGTCTTTTTTGTATTGAGACTTTCCTGAAAACCCTTTTAGCCATGGATAACAGAGAATGCACGGAAGGTATTAGGAACACATTTTGGCTGCCCCACTTAAAACCTAAGCCAAAGTAAACAGACTTTCAGATATTTTACATATTCTTTAAGTATAGGATGTTTAAAATCATCCCCCCTGACTTTTGTAGTTGCAGGCACTGTGAAGTAATTTTTGCTTTGAGTAGTTAAGCTGATTCTGCTTTCCCCTCCCAGCGGTGACTTGGCAGTCCTTCTAATCTTTATTATAAATAGCAGGTGCACAGGAGGGGAAGAGAGCAAAGTAATTTGGCCTTACTTGAACTGCTAATCTTTAATTTTGAGGATGAATTGCTCCACAGTGCCTGAGGTTAGGTCAGTGAAGGCTTGTTTTAAACTTCATTTATTGAAAATGCTTAAATGACATTAACCTGGCCACAGGTTAACTTTAAAAGTAAAATAATATGATTTAAAAAACATAAAATGGTTGGTAAATTCAGAGTATAGCCAGCTGAAATTTAACATCTTCGCTTGACCTGCAAACGCTGAGATGGACTCGGCATTATTAGTTTTCATATTGTTTATGGTTGCTACTCCTCAGGTTTCATACCCATTTGGAGAGGATTGAGAGGAAATTGTGTTAACATCAACTTCCTAAATCTCGGAATCCAATGATCGTTTTATATGTGGCTTTTAATGAAGGTAACCTCAACTTCTGTGATGGTTTTTGTTTTTCTCCATCATGTTCTCCTTTTAAATGACCTCTGCCATGCCGGGATTGACTTCAAATGCTGGAGAAGGGCCTAGATACTATATTTCCAGTTAAACTGAGCAATCCTAATTTATCTGCAGACGGTTGTCTAAAACGAATAAAACAATTCAATTTTTACTCATGCACTTAAATTGTGTTTTTCTTTTTTGAAGTTTAGACAAGCCCTCCTATTTTTATCCAGCTCTCATTCAGAATCATTTTTTTTTACCCCCTTTGGTCTAAAGCTGCCCTGATGAACCAGCTGAATTCCAGTCTATCTATGAGCACTGTGATTGTACAGACGTGGATCCACAAATCAACTTCTGTATAACTGCCCTGTTGGATTTTCTCCATGCAATCAGAGCTACCGGCTGTAGCCAGCAGAGATGATCAGTGTATTCTGATGGTGGGGAATTCTCTCCGCTGACAGAATACAATAGTTTAGCAGAAAGGATTCCCCAATCCACCTTGAATGTTTTTTTTTATTTTTTATTTAATCTTCTGGTTGAACAACAAACTGACTTCTGTATGGGCTGCTTTATAGACCGGAAATCCATTAATGCAGGGAGTACAGTTGCTGACTATGCCAAAACTCTTCTGTTTTGTCTTTTACCTGAATTAGCCAAAAGAGAAAGATAAAACAATAGCACTTGTGTGGGTGGGGTGGGGGTGGGGGTCTGGGGCAGGATCTATGAAGGTGCATGAATACCTAATTCACGATTTGTATATAAAATAGGCACTCACCCTAAGGCTGCTTTCACACTGAGGCACTTTACAGGCACTATGGCACTAAAAATAGGCCTTGCATAGCGCTTGTGAAGAGCCTCTCCTGTCTCTCCAGTGTGAAAGCCTGAGTGCTTTCACACTGAAGCGGTGCGCTGGCAGGACGCCAAAAAAGTCCTGCAAGCCGCATCTTTGCAGCACTGTAGGAGTGGTGTATACACTGCTAAAGCGCCCCTGCCCATTGAAATCAATGGGCAGCACTGCCGAACCAGCAGCGCTTTGCAGGTGGTTTTAACCCTTTTTCGGCCGCTAGCGGGGGTTAAAAGTGCCCCGCTAGCTGCAGAAAACCTCTGCATAAATGACGGTAAATCGCTGCTAAAAATAGCGGCGCTTTACCACCAACGCCCCAGTGTGAAAGTTGCCTTAAAGCGGAACTTCCGCTCATCTGATTACTCCCCCCTTCCGGTGTCACAATTGGCACCTTTCGGGGGGGGGGGGGGAGAAACACTTCCGCAAGTACGGTGCATTCGCGCCGTGACGTCACCGCGGGGCTCCCTCCTCCTCCTCCCTCGGCCGCCGCGCTAATAGGAGAGAGGAGCGGGGCCTTGCGCATGCGCAATAGGGTTCCCAGCGTGAAGCCAAAAGGCTAAACTGCCGGGTTACCTTACCTGCAATGGCGGCGGCAGCACCCGACAGCTGATGGAGACATCAGCTGCGGTGCCGACATCGAGGGCCAGCAGGACAGGTAAGTGTCCATTTATTAAAAGCCAGCAGCTGCAGTATGTGTAGCTGCTGGCTTTTAATTTATTTTTATTTTTTTCCCGGAACACCCCTTTAAGCATCTCTTCTTCAATTTCCCAAGTTATCTTTCAGGATGTTTTTCCCTCATGTATGCCACCTGGAAAATTATGTACCAGGTTACTAACACTGATTTCAGCAGGATGGATATGTTGGTGGTTTCTGTTTTTTATAGAGTAATTAACATGAATATCTAAGCTCTTCCAACATTGTTGAAGTCACCAAAAATGTAAATCTCTGAAACACAAAATTTCTCGACACACTTAAAAGAAATCCTAGTCATACAAGTTTTATACAACATGCCCCAAATGTACTTCTCTTCTAGCTTTTTATATCCAACTTCTAAGAAATTCAGACGTGTCCATTAATCCCTTTTGCAAGGGCCATAGCCCACTTGCCTGTTTTATTTTATTTTATTTTTAAACTTGTAGCTTTGGAGTTTTGTTTTCCATGTTGACTATATTGGAAAGTCCACATCACAGTTCCTATAATAAATTACAAACTTTGTTCCTTTTTTATGAAGTCAGATTGTGAAATTTATATGTTATTTGCAGTTATTTTGGTATGTAACTCTGTTCAGCGATCCCGACATGCAAACCGCAGACATACAGAGAAAATCTAAAATATTTGCTGTAGACATGGGTATCTTAGATCGGACACACAAGATCAACATTTTTCTGAAAGCTAATTGTAAGTACCGCATATACTCGAGTATAAGCCGAGTTTTTCAGCACATTTTTTTTGTGCTGAAAGTGCCCTCCTCGGCTTATACTCGATATATATCTGATCAGCTGTGTCATGCTCAGACGGCAGCCGACCAGTGTTCAAAAGCCGCGCCTCCTCCTCGTTCTCGTCCGTGATGAGGGAACACTCAGTTTCCCAGCGGTGAGTCAGTGTTCCGCCTATCAGGGTCGTCCTCTCATCCTCATCCCACGGACGAGAGAATGTCCGTGATAGGCGGTACACTGACTGCTGGGAAACTGAGTGTTCTGCCTATCACAGACGAGGACAAGGCGGAGGCACGGCTTTTGAACACTGGATGGCCGCCGTCTGACTGCATGACACGGCTGATCAGGTAGGCAGATCGGCAGGGCCGCTGATAAGGGGGTACAGGCAGCCCCTTTTAATGGAGGACCATCCTGTCCTCCTAGCCCACCCACATAGTTCACTAGCAGGCCGTGAGCAGTGGAAGTTTTCTTTTGTGAGATCGTCTGAGCTATCACTGCACTGGCATCCCTTCAGATGAGAAAAATCAGCAGACAAGAAAAGTGAGAGGGGGATGATTCTTCTACAGGATTCCATATGGATCAAGCAGCCAGGTAAGGAGCACCAGTGCCCCCCTCCCCCACTGACTGACAGTGCCTCCAAACTGCTCCCATTAGGCACCCGGACCCCCCATCTCCCCACACTAAGATTTCTAATAGCAGTCCTGCAGAGCGGCACACTGAGGCATGCAATGGACACAGTGAGGCTCACCCTCGGCTTATACTAGAGTCAATATGTTTTCCCAGTTTTTTGTGGTAAAAGTAGGTGCCTCTGCTTATATTCGGATCGACTTGTACTGGAGTATATACGGTAGTTGTATTGCAAAACATTTTCTCTTTCCCTGTAATAAAAAATGAAAAGGTTTGGTATACAATTAAAAACTAAAACACCATTTATAGAATTGTCAGGGATCAAGCATGTGTGTACATCATATAAACCTGCATATTAAAGTGGAAGTAAACCCCCCTATCGTTTTCAGCCAAGGAAGCTGCAATCTTTGCCTCTGTTTAATCTTCAACTGCCACCGTGCTGCACGTGATCCGTTATGACACCAGCCATTGGATGGTTTGACTGTTTGAGAGCACAGCCAATGTGCAGTTAGCATTCCCGGCATGCCTTTTTTTTTTTTTAAACTGTTAAATCGATGGGTTTACTTCCGCTTTAAGATATATAGAAGGTTTAGGTCATGTGATCATCCAACCAAGTAACATCTAGGCTTTATTGGGTTTTTGCGGTCCAGGTTACAGAACATCTAATTTACCTAGGGTTCACTTGAGTTTTTGTGCATTATACTGGATCAGTGATGGCGAACATTGGCACCCCAGATGTTTTGGAACTACATTTCCCATGTTGCTCAACTACACTGCAGAGTGCATGAGCATCATAGCTAATGTAGTTCCAAAACCTCTGGGGTGCCAAGGTTCGCCATCACTGTACTAGATGGCTTTAGACTGTGTTGGGTATCCACTGTATCTATTATCATTAGCGGAGGCAAAAAATGTTATATTGACCTTGGTAAGAGTAACTATTTTTTATTTATTCATTAAATTCAGTGTGTAGTAGTGTTCCCATCTAGAGCAGTAGTCTTGTCAAGGAGCATCCCAAGGTATTGTGGTGTGAAATAAGCATATTAAAGGCTATGGGGTTCTGGAGCCACCTGTGGTCTTATTTATATATTGAGAGTTCAAACATGTCAATGTGTGGACATGGCTATATTTGTTGTATAAGGTTTGGGTGTGTTGCTTTGCATTTAATTCTGGTTTATGGCTGGATTTATAATGTATGGTGTTTGCTTGATGTTTTTTGGGGGAGACAGACCACTGCCTATAGGAGGATGAATATTCGGTCAAAAAGTATGCCCTTCCTTCTGTGGAATTTACCCTATGAACCCGGAATGTGGACTAAGTTTGCGTTTAGTGTCCCAGAAAGTAGGGTGTTTGGTTTCGCAATGAAAAAAATTGTATTTCTTAATTGTAGATAAAAGGACACAGGCCCTTTTAAGTCTTAGACCATTGGGTTATGAAGATGCCTTCAGGTGAAACTGGCAAACAAAGCCGCAATGACAGCCCTGTATAACCCCTTCCACTCCAGCAAGCCTTTGTTTTTTTTTATTTAAAATTTGTAACCCTGTTTTTTTTTTTTTTCCCCTCAAGCCACCAGTATTTGGACCAGGAGAGCGTGCAGCTTGGGCTCTTTGCGTCCCGCCTCTCTACCTGCATACAGCATAGCAATCATCTGGCCCGAGTGTCCAGTGCCTACAGTGCAGTGGTGTATTTAAGTTTTGTGCTGTCCTAGGCCTGACTAAACTCATGCACCCCCTAATTTAAATATGACTCACCCCTTCCTGTTTAAGACACACCCTATCACATGTAAGCCACACCCCTTCCTCTTTAGGCTCCACATTTTCCTCTTGCTCATCAGTGCAGCTTAAGAGTGCCACCTCGTCGGTTTCAAAATATCAGTTTACTAGTGTAAATTAATTATGTTTTGATTATAGCAAACCATACCTTCTTCAGCTCTTTGTATACAAATGAGCACGGGTGAGCTCATGGCCATAATGGAGATTGTATTGACACTGTCCCAAATGATCCACAATGGCTCAAAAGGGATATGGTCCAGAAATATTTAGACAGAATAAAGGTGGCTAAAGCACCTGGACCAGATGGCATCCACCAACAGATCCTAAAAAAATTGAGCTTTGTCATTTCAAAGCCATTGTTTCTAATTTCTAGGGACTCGTTAATGACTGGAATAGTACCACTGGATTGGTGTAGGGCCAATGTGGTGCCTATATTTAAATAGGGATCAAAGTCTTTACCAAGTAACTATAGACCTGTTTAACTTCTATAGTTGGGAAGATACTGGGGAGTTTATTAAAAGACCACATAGACGAGTTCTTGCAGGAAAAACATATTTTAAGCAACGGACAGCATGGATTCATGAAAGACAGAAGTTGTCAAACAAACCTGATTTCTTTATACGAGGAGGTAAGTAAAACCTTAGATAGAGGGGTGGCTGTGGATGTAGTATATTTGGATTTTGCAAAAACATTTGACAGTTTCCCACACACAGCTGTGTAAGGTAAAGTCTAGGATTGGAAACATCAGTTTGTAAATGGATAGAAAACTGGCTAAAATACAGAATTCAGAGAGTAGTGGTTAATGATTTCAGTCTTTGCAAATGACACCAAGCTATGCAGTGAAATAACATCCTTACAGGATGTCTCTAATGTACAAGCCGACCTCAATGCTCTGTCTAATTGGGCAACTGTGTGGCAAATGAGGTTTAATGTTAATAAATGTAAAGTTATGCACTTGGGGGCTAAGAATATGCAACTGGGGGAATCCATAGTGGAGAAATATCTGGGGGTTTTGGTAGATCATAAGCTTAACCACTTCAGCCCCAGAAAGATTTACCCCCTTCCTGACCAGAGCACTTTTTTTGTGATACGGCACTGCATCGCTTTAACTGACAATTGTGTGGTCGTGTGACATTGCACCCAAACAAAATTGACGTCCTTGGCCCCCCCCCCCCCCCCCCCCCCCCCCCCCCCCCCCCCCCCTACGAATAGAGCTTTCTTTTGGTGGTATTTGATCACCTGCGGTTTTTATTTTTTGTACTATAAACAAAAAAAGACAATTTTGAAAAAAAAAGCTATATTTTTAACTTTTTGCTATAATAAATATCCCTAATATATAAATATATATATATATATATATATATATATATATATATATATATATATATATAAAAACGAATTTTATTTCTCAGTTTAGACCTATATGTATTCTTCTACATATTTTTGGTTAAAAAAAAATCACAATATATTGATTGGTTTGTGCAAAAGTTATAGTGTCTACAAAATAGGGGATAGATTTATGGCATTTTTATTATATGCTATAAAAATGCACTGATTGCTATGTAAATGACACTGGCAGGGAAGGGGTTAAACACTAGGGGGCGCTCAAGGGGTTAGGTGTGTCCTAGGGAGTGATTCTAACTGTGGGGGGATTGCCTCACTAGAACATGACAGATCACTGCTCCCAATGTCATTGGGAGCAGTAGATCTCTGTCATGTTGCTAGGCAGAACAGGGAAATGCCTTGTTTACAAAGGCATCTCCCTGTTCTGCCGCTCCGTGACATGATGGTGGACATTGAGTCCTCGGGACCCACGGTCACGGAGTATGTGGTGGCCACGTGCGTGCCCACAATTGCGTGATTTACAGGGGACGTACCTGTACGCCCATTTGCCCAGCTGTGCCATTGTGCCGACTTATATCTTTGTGCGCTGGACGGCATGTGGTTAATAATGGCATTCAATGCCAAGCTGTGGTTTCCAAAGCGAGCAAAGTCCTTTCTGGTATTAAGAGAGGTATGGACTCCAGATAGAGAGATAAGTTTGCCCCTGTACAAATCATTAGTAAGACCTCATCTGGAATATGCAGTTCAATTTTGGACGCCAGTTGTCAAAAACTATATCGGGGAACTGGAGAGTGTGCAGAGAAGGGCATCCAAACTGATAAGAGGCATGGAAGAATGGTCAAAAATTCCCCTAGACACACTCCTAAACCTTGTGGACAACCTTCCCACAAAAGTTGAAGCCGTTATAGCTGCAAAGGGTGGGCTAACTCAATATTAAACCCTACGGACTAAGATGGGGATGCCATTAAAGTTCATGTGCGTGTAAAGGCAGGCATCCCAATACTTTTGGTAATATAGTGTTTGTTTGTGGGGAGCCTATTGAATGTTTATTAGGGATCTCTTCTCCAACTGGCTCTTGTAATTTTATATTGATCTTGTGTCTGCACTCTAATTGTCACTGTCTGCTTGATGAAAGGGTTGATTTATGGCTCTGAAATGTTGCATATTTTGTGATCAATAAAGGGAGTAACAGACAAAATCAATCAACCAACTGAGCTTAGGAAGATCTGGAGACCCTAGAGAAAACCGGCAAATATTAGATGTTTAGGCTGGTTACAGCCTAGAAAGGCACTAAATGTAATTAGGGACAAAACAACATAGGACAGGGTTCTAACCCCTGATTGCAGGCAACCGTGCCCTTAGAGGTTACCAAGTAGAAGCCCTCAGAACTGGTAGCAGAGTGTAACCTGGGGTCGGCCGTAGCAGCAGGACTACCCCTCTGTATCTACAGACAGGTCACATCTGTGTAGGAATAATGCAACTAGAGCCAAGGCATGAAGCAAGGTCTCAGGTTTTCACATACCCAGGCAGCTAGTGCTAATGAAAGTCAGGTGGACAGAGATGACGGGTCCCTGTAAACGGGCAGTGGTAACAGACAGAAGCAGTAGCAGCAAGTGCTTTCTCTATGCTGAATAGCAGACAAGAGAGTGTGTATGTGAAGAGGGTACTGCTTTTTAGTGGTGTACCTGGGGAAGGAGGGCATTAACAATTAGTATCACGACTTGAAGGATGACCTGGTGCAGCTGCCTGTTACATGCAGAGTGGCAATGGTGTTGCGGGTGCTGGAATACTCTGCACATGGCACACAGCACTGAAAGAAGACAGAATTGTCACTGCACTGTCTGGAGGTGAGCACCCAGAGGTGGAGGAGCACTTGTCACTTGATGAAGAGAAAATAATTTTGAATCCCTTATCACACAGTGGTGTGTGTGTGTCACAATTATATGGGATTTATGTGTATAAAGCTATTCTGTTGAAGAATATCAATTTTATGTTATTGTCACTTTTCACACTGTATTGCATTGGATATAAGTTGTGCTGCATTTATTTATGATATACACTATATTACCAAAAGTATTGGGATGCCTGCTCTTACACGCACATGAACTTTAATGGCACCCCAGTCTTGATCTATAGGCTTTGATAGTGAGTTGGCCCACCCTTTGCAGCTATAACAGCTTCAACTCTTCGGGGAAGGCTGTCCACAAGGTTTAGGAGTGTGTCTATAGGAATGTTTGACCATTCTTCCTGAAGCACATTTGTGAGGTCAGGCACTGATGTGGACGAGAAGGCCTGGCTTGCAGTCTCCACTCTAATTCATCCCAATGGTGTTCTATCTGGTTGAGGTCAGGACTCTTTGCAGACCAGTCAAGTTCCTCATCCCAAACTCGCTCATCCATGTCTTTGAGCACCAGTGCACAAAGCAAGGTCCATAGTCATGTTGGAACAGGAAGGGGCCAGCCCCAAACTGTTTCCACAAAGTTGCGAGCATGGAATTGTCCAAAATGTCTTGGTATGCTGACGCCTTAAGAGTTTCCTTCACTGGAACTAAGGGGCCAAGTCCAACCCCTGAAAAACAACCCCACACCATAATCCCCCCTCCACCAAATGATTTGGACCAGTGCATAAAGCAAGGTCCATAAAGAGCTGGATGAGCAAGTTTGGGGTGGAGGAGTCCTATCGGTTTGCGGTCAGAACACCTTTGGGATGAATTAGTGAGGAGACTGCGAGCCATGTTTTCTCGTCCACATCAGTGCCTAACCTCACACATGCGCTTTTGGAAGAATGGTCAAACATTCTCATAGACACACTGCTAAACCTTGTGGACAGCCTTCCCAGAAGAGTTGAAGCTGTTATATCTGCAAAGGGTGGGCCAACTCACTATTGAACCCTACGGACTAAGACTGGGATGCCATTAAAGTTTATGTGCATGTAAAGGCAGGCATCCCAATACTTTTGGTAATATAGTTATTTATCATAGGGGAGAGTGTGGTGAAATCACCTATATAGTGTTTCAGCTGCAAGGATTTGTTTTGTTTATTTGGGGTACATCTATGAGGATTTGAATAGGAATTTATTATTTGTAGATTTGATTTCAGGTTGCGCTTATTGTATATTTAGTATTTCTTGGATGAGGGAATCCACTCTCACTGGACCCATCCAATCTTAACAATTTACACCCCATCTCCTTGCTCCCCTTTTTATCCAAATTCCTTGAATGTCTAGTCTACAACCGACTGAGCTTCCACCTTGCTGATAATAGCCTTCTTGATCCCCTTCAGTCTGGATTTCGTCCTCAACATTCCACAGAAACTGCTCTCCTAAAACTAGCAAACGATCTACTAATGGCCAAAACTAAGGGACACTATTCTGTACTCCTACTCCTTGACCTCTCTGCTGCCTTTTGATACAGTTGACCACCCCCTCCTCCTCAAAAAACTTCATGCCTTTGGTCTCCGTGACTGTACTCTTCGCTGGTTCTCTACCTACTTATTTAACCGCACCTTTAGCGTTGCCTACAATTCTACTTCCTCCTCTGCTCTTCCTTTCTCTGTTGGGGTCCCCCAAGGTTCTGTTCTTGGGCCTCTCCTATTTTCAATCTACACCTCCTCCCTGGGTCAGCTGATAGCCTCCCACGGCTTCCAATACCATCTCTATGCTGACGACACTCAAATCTATTTCTCTACCCCTCAACTCACCTTCAGTCTCCTCATGTATCACTATTTTACTATCGGATATATCAGTCTGGATGTCACACCACTTCCTCAAACTTAATCTATCTAAAACCGAACTTATCATTTTTCCTCCCCCATGTGCTACTTCCCCTGATCTCTCTGTCAAAATTGATGGTACAACTATCAGCCCATCCCCACATGCCAAGGTCCTAGGAGTAGTCCTGGACTCTGAACTCTCCTTTTAAGCCGCATGTCTAATCACTGTCCAAATCTTGCCGCCTCAACCTCTGCAACATCTCCAAAATACGCCCCTTTCTAACCAATGACACAAAGCTCTTAATTCACTCCCTGGTTATCTCTCGCCTCGATTACTGCAACTCCCTTCTCATTGGCCTACCTCTGCATACACTAGCCCCCCTCCAGTCCATCATGAATTCTGCTGCCAGACTCATCCACCTTACCAACCGCTCTGTCTCTGCTACTCCTCTCTGTGAATCTCTCCACTGGCTTCCGCTCACCCAAAGAACTAAATTCAAAATACTAACAACTACCTACAAAGCAATCCACAACTCTCCCCCCAGCTACATCACTGACTTAGTCTCAAAATACCAACCTAATTGTTCTCTTCGTTCTTCTCAAGACCTTCTGCTCTCTAGCTCACTCATCACCTCCTCCCATGCTCATCTCCAGGATTTTTCCAAAGCCTCTCCAAACCTATGGAACTCCTTACCCCAATCTGTCCGTCTGTCTTTCTTCTACTCTACTAGCATTTAGACGATCCCTGAAAACCCTCCTCTTCAGAGAAGCCTATCCTACCCACACCTAACTGTATTTAAATTTTGTTCCACTTGACCCTCCCTTCTAGATTGTAAGCTCTAACGAGCAGGGCCCTCTAATCCCTCCTGTATTGTAATTGTACTGTCTTTCCCAATGTTGTAAAGCGCTGCGCAAACTGTTGGCGCTATATAAATCCTGTGCAATAATAATGGTCACCATTATTACAGCCCTTTTATGACTCCACATCCTTAAACATATGTACTTCCTATAGCCCCCTTAAAATGTATTTGTGCTACATTTGATATTTCTCTCAGCAAGGTCCATCATAAAAGAAAAAAGGGGAAAAATATCAAACCTGAAAATGGGTAGCACAGAAAAAAATGTGAGAGGAAAAATAAAACAAGCCATTTAACTACGAGAACCCAGTCTACTAATGGTTTTGCTTTCACTGACTTAAGCACCTATGCAAGTTAAAACAGACTACGGTCTTCATGGGCCCGGACATTTACACATTAGTCATCTCTGGGGCAGTCCAAGTATTTTATATCCACATATACTCCTTTTGTCTAAGTTTTTGCTTACTTCCTCAAAAAAGAAAGTAGACAACTTTGTTCTATTGTGAATCCATGCTATTGTCTATAATATATATATATATATATATTTATTTTTTTACCAAAAACGACATGGTCTCTTATCAAACGCTTATATACTTCCCCGATTACAGTAGTCAAACTAACAGGTCTGTAGTTACTTGGTAAAGGCTTTGATCCATTGTTTTCTATTGAAATACATGTAATAGTCCTTTAAATTAAAGTGTTAATAAAGGTACTGTTTTTTTTTTTTCCCTGGATTAAAAAAAAGATGATACAATTACTGCTCTGTATAACGGCATCTTCTGGAGTCTCCTGCCTGCACCTACTTCTTGTGGGTGCCCCCAAAATAAGTTGCATGCTATGAGGCACTTGTGTGGGAGCCCTACTGAGCCGGGCAATGGGCATCCATAGACACAAACAGCGTGGCTTGGCAATGCCCTCTGCTCCCACTTCACAGGATTTCACTGACAGCAGCAAGCGAGAGCTGCAGAGAGGCACAGAGCTGAATTGCGATAGCACTCAGGTAAGTGTTTAGGGAGGGGTGGCAGGTAGGTATTAGAAGGTTCTTTTACCCTAATGCCAAGAATGCATTAAAACCCACACTGCTCAGGTTAGCTGCTTGTTTTTGTCTAGGGTAGAGGAGAGTGGAGATATACTTGCTTAACCCTCTGATCCTCCTATAAAAAGACTGACCTGGTGCTCCAGTGATCTTGAATTGTGGATTGTTCCTGATGTGAGCAAGCCCCATAGACCCCTGGACAGTGGGGGAGCACCGTTTTCCCGGAGGAACGAAGGATCAAGTGAGCTGACCCATGCAGTACGGGCACAGCCCCATTGCATGGGAAAACTTTTTTTTTCTTTATCGTACATCATAGGACACAGAGCCTTAAGTATTTACTTAGTTGGTTATAGCTACCTTCAGGTGTTGACACTGGCACACCCAATACAGGAAGTTGACTCCCCTATATAACCTCTCCTCCTTGCAGGAGCGCATCAGTTTTTTCGCCAGTGTCTAAAGGTGTTGGCATGAGTGAAGATGTGCCCTGCGGAGCTCCAGGAGGGATCCATGCTGGATTTAAAAAGCCTCCACAACCAGAGCCATCCCGCCACTGCGGCTCCAGGATGGTACCCAGGCCTTGCATAGAAGAACAAGGTTTTGCCTGTAACGCTCCTCTTTGAGGGCTGGACCCTAGGAACCAGGACTCTTTTTGGTCTTGCTACATTACCTAAAGCTGTCCTGAGGGATGCAATACATGGTCCAAAGGAGTGGAACCCCTATTAAAAGGGCCCCAGTCTTTGAAGGTTTAACCACGCTGCCCGCCATGATGGGTAAAGTTTGGATCTGTCTGTTTACAGCAGTATCCTGCAGCAAGGAAAAGGTAAGAGGAAAGCATAGGAACTGCAAAGTCCACCTATGACTTTTCTTTTAATTACATTGTAAAATGCCTTAAAAACTCCTCTAGGGGGAGTTAGGCCCCTTTCACACGGACAGTCCGTCCAGGTCCGCCTGTCAGTTTTTTTAGGCGGACCTGAACGGACGCTCCATAGACCTCTATGGAGAGTCGGATGGCAGCGGTGACATGTCCGCTGACATCCGACCCGAAAAAGTGTGACAGAGGAAAAAGCTATTTTTCCATCCGTCATCGGATCGGGTGACGACGGACTCTACGGTCCGTCATCATCCGATCCCCCATAGGGGAGAGCGGTGCTCTGACAGGTCCGTCCCTGCACAGAGTGCAGAGACAGACCTGTCCTCTTCCTGCTCAGTCGTCGATCCCCCGCTCCCTCCGCTGTGCAGAGCGGGCTCCGTTTAAATCTGTGCTAATACAGCGTGTGTCTCAGCAGCTGGAGGGGGGGGGGGAGTCTCTTCTCCCCCCTAAATGGGGAAACTGAGTGAATAGGGATACATGTTATGTTTAAACAAGCATAAATCTGATAAAACGGCTGTGTAAATCCCCTCCCCCGCCACCTGCCTCCCCTCTGAGGTGATTCTTGCTAAAGCACAGGAAAGGGCGTGGTGTATAGACAATCAGGCTCACACCTGACAATGCTTAAAGCTGATACTCTGCAAACATGCAGTGTCTATCAGAGCAGCTGAAGCAAGGCTGCCACAGGACACAGAAGTGCTGGTGCACGTGAGGGGTTTACACAGGCATTTGCAGTACAGGAAAAAACGTATTGTTTAGCATTAGATCATTCTATGCTACCACTGTTTTTACTACTATTGTTCAAATAAATAGAACAGTTCTTGGAGTACCTTTTTGTTTTTTGTGCTTTGCACTATGGCTTCAAGGCTTACTACTAAGGCACCAAAACCACCCCCAGGCACTGGGAACTCCAGACATGCCTCCACATTGTCATCCTCGCCGGAGATACCTGACCTGGCAAGCCAGGATGAGTCATTGAAAGCAATTGGTGGTGCACCTGCTTCTCACACGTCAGTCCCTGTGTACGTGACTGAAGATGCATTTTCCTCTGCCCTGCAGGGCTTAGAATAAGGTGACCAGATTTTTTAAATGAAATCCGGGGACATTTTTTTTTATTTACTAGTAATGGCAGCAATCAGCGACTCATAGCGGGACTGCGATATTGCGGTGGACAAATCGGACACTAAGGCCGTGTACACATGACCGGTTTTCCCGTCGGAATAAACTTCCGAAGGTTCCAACAGAGTTCCGCTGAAACTGTCTTGACTACACACGATGACGCCAAAGTCCAACCGTCTAGAACGCGGTGACGTTCAGTAGCCAATAGCTGCCGTCTCGTACTTGCTTCAGAGCATGCGCCGTTTTTGGTCAGTTGGAACAGCATACAGACGAGAGGTTTTCCCGATAGGAATTGGTTCTGTTGGAAATATTTAGAACATGTTCTATTTCTAGGTCTGTCAGAATTTTCAAAAAAAAGTCAGATGAGGCACACACACAATCGAAATAGCCGATGAAAAGATTCCGTCTGACTTTTTCTGTTGGACATTCCACTCGTGTGTAGGTGGCATTAGTGACACTTTTGACACTTTGTGGGAACCAGTGACACTAATACAGTGATCAGTGCTAAAAAATATGTACTGTCACTGTACTAATGACACTGGCTGGGAAGGGGATAACATCAAGGGCAATCAATGGGTTAAATGTGTGCCTAACAAGTGTTTTCTCACTAGGGGGAGGTGCTTTTACTAAGGGAAGACATGGATCCCTGTACCTGCTTTGCAGGAACACGGGATCAATGTCGTCCATACTGACAGAATGGTGAACTGCCTTGTTTACATAAGCAGACCTCTAGGCGAGTTCACCGGATCCGCTGATTGTCTCTGATACCCAGAAATGCAGGATCACCTATATAAGTGATCCTGCGCAGCACAACCACCCTGTAGCAGTAAATCTGCAATCAGGCGATCGGCAAATGGTTAAGATCATTAGCATTATGATAATTCACAGGAAGCAGGCACTCTATCATGGCTCTGGCTGGCTCTGTCACAGTGTGTCACATAACATGGCTGCTGGGTGCTGATTTTGTTAACTTATGACCAATAAGTGCCTGCTGCCTGTGAGTTATGATACCATCCATTATGCCAGAGAGACAGACACAGTGAAATGTAGTCTATTCACAGATACCCCCAAAGCACACCTGTGTTGAAGCTTTGAAGACACCGGCAGCCCCACGATTGGATCTGCTTCCCCTCTTTACCTTGCTGCTGGACATCGTCAGGTGAGCTCAGCTGCCTCTCTCTGTCCGTCGCCGCCACCTGCCTCTCAGGTCTCACTCTCTGGGCCCCGGCTACTACTGGGTGGGGGGCGGAGAAAAATGACTCTTCCGGGGAAGGCAAGGAGATAAGGAAGCAGGCGACTGGCTGGGATTTGAGCCAAGGCAGAACATGTGAGCGGAGCTGAATGGGCATGTGCCGGAAACTGAAGAAATAGTCCATTCGCTCTGACTAGCTCATCATCCTTTAGAAAGAGACACAGATAATGGAAAAAAAATACACCCCCCTAAGCTAGTAGGAGCGGGGGTGTATAATTCAGATTTATTTTTTTATTCTGAACTGTCTTTGAAAATTGCCCCAGCTCCTGTTAAAGTCAAAACCGGGGACAGTGTCCTCCAATCCGGGGACTGTCCCCTGAAACCGGGACATCTGGTCACCCTAGCTTAGAAGGAAGATTAGCTGCTTTAAGCGCATCCTCCATTAAAGAGGATAAGAAGCGTGCTAGATCACTCTCTCCCACTTTAAACCCCTTACCAGGGGAACAGTGGGGACAGGATGAGGTATTACCCTCAAACGATCGGGAAAAACAGACCGATTATTCCTCTGCTGAGGAAACGGCTGATGTTCCAGCTTTACAATTTAAGGTCAAACCCTTACGGACATGGTGCGCTCCACTTTCATGCTACCCCTAAACAGTCAGCTGAAAGTCTGGTTTCTTCTTTGGGTTCTTTGAAACCTTCATAACCAGTGCACGCGTTCCTGTCCACTAGGGATGAGCCGAACACCCCCGGGTTCGGTTCGCACCAGAACCTGCGAACGGACCGAAAGTTTGCGTGAACGTTAGAACCCTATTACTTACAATTGATGTGAACGTTCGAAATCTAAAGTGCTAATTATAACGGCCAATATGCATGTTATTGTCATAAAAAAGGTTTGGGGACCCGGGTCCTGCCCCAGGGGACATGTATCAATGCAAAAAGAAGTTAAAAATGGACGTTTTTTCTGGAGCAGTCATTTTAATGATGCATGAAGTGAAAAAAAAGTCAAATATTCCTTTAAATATGGTACCTGGGGGGTGTCTAAAGTATGCCTGTGAAGTGGCATGTGTTTCCTGTGTTTAGAACTGTCCCTGCACAAAATGACATTTGTAAAGGAAAAAAAGAAGCCATTTAAAACTGCTTGCGGCTTTAATGTCATGTCTAGTCCTGGCAATATGGATGAAAATCTTTGAGAAAAATGGCATGGCTACCCCATCACCCCCCCCCCCCCACCCCAGCCCATTACCAGCCCCTTTGGGTCTTGTATGGATATTAAGGGGAACCCTGTACCCAAAATAAAACCCTATACCTACAACCCTATATACTCTGAACAGAAGTATACAGGCGTGCAAACAAGACAGGGACTGTAGGTTTGTTCTTAAGTAGAATCTGTTTGTAATTTTGAACAGGTACATTTTTAAGTGTAGCTCCATCCAAAAAAATTAATTTTTACGCTTTTTGGAGAACATAGGGAAGGGTTATCACCCTGTAACATTTGTTTTGCTGTCTGTGCACCTGTTCAGAACATTTCACCTCACATTCCGTCCCAATGACAAATGTTTTTGGAAAAGTGGGTTTTTTATTGAAACAAAGATTGGTGATAAAGCATCAGTACAGAGGAGATACCTTTTTTCCCAAATTAAATCTAACAGGATAGAATTTCCCTTCCTAGGGGTAGATTTCCTCTCACTTCCTGTTTTCTCCTTCCGTTTGCAAGTAGGATGTTTGAAAGTAGGGGCCTGCCGTATATACTCTGCAGAATTTGCCCCATTAGATGTTGGTGTTGCCACAACACTGTAAGCCCTCACAGCTACTCTTGGTGGGCACTGGAACGCCCTGCTGTGAACTATTATATCAGGAATTGTAATTACATGCCATTGTTGAACAGTGGTAGGAAAAATTGGGCCTTTGGTGGTGGTGCTGGTGCTACAACACTGTAAGCCCTCAGTTACTCTTGGGTGCAGGAATGGGCCCTGCTGTGAATTATTAGATCAAGAATTGTAATTGCATGCACCTGTTGAACAGGGGCAGAAAAATTGGGCCTATGGTGGTGGTGGATGGTGTTGCCACAACACTGTAAGCCCTCACAGTTACTCTTGGTAGGCGCAGGAATGGGCCCTGCTGTGAATTATTAGATCAAGATTTGTAATTACACGCCCCTGTTAAACAGGGCCTGAAAAATTGGGCCTTAGGCACTGGTGCTGGTGCCACAACACTGCAACCCCTCACAGATACTGTACTTGGAGCACAGCAATGAGACCTGTTGCAAAGCATTGCATAAAAAATTGTAATTACAGCCCCTGTTAAACAGGGGCTGAAAAATTGGGCCTTAGCCACTGGTGGTGGCACCCAGAAACAAAAATGTTCTTCCAAGCCATCATCAGGATCATTGAGAAGGAAGAGGATAGTCAGTCAACATAACAGGACAGTCACTCAGCATCAGCATAGGTAGTCTTGAAGGGATGTGACATTTCAAAATAAATTATTCTGTTAAATCAGCTTCAGGTGCCTGGTAGCTGGTGGTGATCCAAGACTGATTCATCTTTATGAAGGTCAGTCGATCAACTGAGTCGGTGGACAGGCGCACCCTGTGATCGGTGACAGCCTCCAGCAGCACTGAATGTGAGTTCCGAAAGAACGCTGGATGCAGGACAGGCCAGTAGCTCAATTGAATACTGTGCAAGCTCTGGCCAGTGATCCATCCTCAAGACCCAGTAAGCCAGAGGATTTTCGGTGGGAAAGGTGTCCAAGTCTGACCTTGCCCCTAGGTATTCCTGCACCATGTATATCAGACGCTGGCGATGGTTGCTGGAACCGATCATACCTTGGGGCTGCGGACTAAAAAATTGTCTGAATGCATCGGTCAGACGTCCACCTTCCCCACCGCTCCTTCTGCTACTGACCGAAGCCTCAGCAACTCGCCATCCAGGACCAGGAGTTTGTAACCTCCCAGTCTCTGGGAACGCATTGCACAGACCTTTCTGCAAGGCCTCCCAGAGATGTCTCATCCTCTGCTCCCTCTGCGACGGCAAGATAAGGTCCGCAACCTTACCCTTGTACCGTGGATCAAGGAGAGTGGCCAGCCAGTAATGGTCCCTCTCCTTGATCCGAAGAATACGAGGATCCTTCCGCAGGCTTTGCAGGATCAGGGAGGCCATGCAACGTAAGTTAGCTGAGGCATTCGGTCCGGAGTCTTCTGAGTCACTGAGGACGACATGATCCGCAGCCACGTACAAGTCCACCGGTTTCTTGGGACTGTAAAAGACCCTAAAAGACTACTGCTGCTGATGCTGAGTGCCAGGCTCCACCTCCATGCTGACACAATCCTCCTCCTCCTCATCCTCTTCCTGTGTGAAGGGTGGGAGAGAAGGAACACTGTCTGGATAAAGGGGGCCTTGAGATGCAAGGAAGTCCTCCTCTTCCTGCCTCTGTTCTGCCTCAAGTGCCCTGTCCATTATTCCACGCAGCATATGCTCCAACAGGTGGACAAGAGGTACAGTGTCACTGATGCATGCACTGTCACTGCTCACCATCCTCCTGGCCTCCTCAAATGGTGACAGGACAGTGCATGCATCCCTGATCATGCTCCACTGGCGTGGTGAAAAAAATCCGAGCTCCCCTGACCTTGTCCTGGTGCCGTAGTCGCACAGGTACTCATTGATGCCCCTCTGCTGCATGTGCAGTCGCTGCAGCATGGCCAACGTTCCACCTGGTGGGCATGTCACATATAAGGCGGTTCTTGGGCAGGTTCAACTTCTTTTGCAGCTCAGCCAGCCGAGCACTGGCATTATATGATCGGCGGAAATGCACACAGAATTTCCTGGCCTGGGTACCTTCCCAAGAACCGCTGCACAACCAGGTTAAGGACGTGAGACATACAGAGCACATGGGTCAGCTGTCCCTGTCGCAGGGCAGGGAGGAGGTTGGTGCCATTGTCACAAACCACCATTCCTGGCTTAAGCTGAAGTGTCGTCAACCACCTCTCGGCCTGCCCCTGCAGAGCTGACAGAACCTCTGCCCCAGTGTGGCTCCTGTCCCCCAAACACACCAGCGCAAGCACGGCATGGCATCTTTTTGCTTGCGTAGCCCCTTGGACGCCTACGGAGAACCACTGGTTCCGAGGACAGAGCACTCGAAGAGGCCATGGAGGAAGAAGAGGAGGAGGAGGAGGGGTGGAGGAGAGAGGTGTGTGTCACAACCAGTAGTAGCATTTTGGTGGCGGAACAACCTCCAACACTACTGCACCTTGTCCTGCATCCTTCCCAGCTGCCAAAAGAGTGACCCAATGGGCCGTGAAAGATAGGTAACGTCCCTGTCCATGCCTGCTGGACCATGAGTCAACGGTAATATGCACCTTACTGCTGACCGCCCTGTCCAGCATAGCCAAGACATTGCCTTCCACATGCCGGTAGAGAGTCGGAATCGCCTTCCATGAGAAAAAGTGGCGTTTGGGAACCTGCCACTGAGGAACCGCACATTGCACAAACTCACGGAAGGGGGCCGAGTCTACCAGCTGAAAAGGCAGCAGTTTAGCCAAGCTAGCATTCAACCGCTGGGCATGTGGATGGCTGGGAGTGAACTTCTTTTGACGGTCCAGCAGCTGGGGCAGGGAAATTTGCCTGGTACAATCGGATGTCGGTGTACTGCTAGCAGAGTGCCCGCAAGTACTTGGCTGTGACGCACCTAATTCTACACCTTCATTCCTCTCAGTGCAGCTTTCAGAGAGGACTGAAGGTTAAGTGGGGTTGGAGATCCCAGCTGATGAGGAGCAAGGAGAGGTCCGCTTTGTTCTTTGGTGTGGGTCTTTAAGGTGCGCTTGCCAACGAGCTGCATGGCAGGTCAACATATGTCTGGTCATGCTTGAGGTGCCCAAGCGGCTGATGTTTTGGCCACGCGAGATACGCTTGAGACATATGTTGCAAAAAGCAGGGGTGCGATCTGATGCACTCGTCTCAAAAAAGGCCCACACCAAAGAACTTTTGTAATAACGCGCAGAGGCCGCGCCCTGCACAGGCAGAGCTCTGCGGTGTGATTCAGTTGGTGTGCTGTCCACCCACGTGGAGTCAGTGACCTCATCATCCCCTCCCTCTTCACCACTGGAGCAAACCTGGAAGTAAGCTGCAGCTGGTGGAACATGACTGCCAGATTGCTGTCCTTGAGCATCCCCTCTCTCTGCGCTCTCGCTACTGCCTTCCTCTAGCTGGGTATCATCATCGGAGCCTTCAAAACGCTGGGCATCCTCCTGGAGCATGTACCCAACACCGTGCTCAAACAGTTCGGGGGACTCCTCAGGAGGACATGGTGGGTCTAGGGAAGGGGTGACTGAGTACGCGTTGGCAGCTGCTTTGCCAGTACCCTGAGCCTGGGTGAGAGAGGATGAGGAGGGCTTGGTCATCCACTCTACCAAGCCTTCGGCATGATGTGGCTCAACATGTCCAGCTGCCGAAAATAAGGACAAGCGTGTCCCATGGCCACATGCTGATGACGATGCACCGCGTCCACGACCAGCACTGTTGTCTCTAGACACAGAGCCTGTTTGCCCTGTTTTCTTGGCTCGTGACTGCCTCTCCTTGTTGGCCTTCCAGACATTGTAATGGCCTGCAGGGAGATGGTAAAAACAGCTATTGGGTAGTGTATATTGTGCTGGAGTCACACAACACACACACTAAATCCTGCAGATGGCTGGATTAATGGAGAAGTGCACAAAATGGTAGATACAGGTGCAGGTTTATACTGTGCTGTGCTGGCTGGACTCAAACAGCACACACAAATCTGGCGCAGTGCATTGCGGGCCGTTCGCATCACACAAATTTAATGCGAACGGCCCCCAGAGTTCTGGAATCGACGAGCAGACGAACGGCCGATGTGCGCTTCGAACATGGGTTCGAATCGAACACCGGGTCCATCCCTACTGTCCACACATTGCTAGAGAAGCTTATTTATACCGAATGGAATCATCCGGATAAGCGTTTTCTCAGTTCTCTATCCCATGGAAGAAAAAAACATTTCTTTCCCTTCCTTAGCAGGTATTGTGGCTCAGCCTGCAATTGCAGCCATAGGCATCTGTCACTCCTTAAATGACTAGTTCACAGATGCTCTTAACGAGCCCCCTGCACAACAGGCCCGTGAGTTGGCCGAATTACCAAAAGCATTATGTTTTGCCATAGATGCTAAGAAAGATTCTATTCACCAGGCGTCTCGCCTGGCCCTTGTGTTTAAGTACACATGCGTAGGACCCTTTGGCTAAAGGGTTGGTCTGCCGCTTCTGTCTAGTTTCCCATTTCATGGGGAGCGACTATTTGGCGATGATTTGAATAAATGCATCCGGACAATTTCCAGTGGAAAGAGGACTCTTTTGCCAGTCAAAAGAAAGTATAAAGGTCCTTCATTAAAATAGACTTTCTCTCCTGCGCCAAGCGCATCCGCCTCTAGGCAGTGGCGATGGCTTCCACCATCAGATTCCAGAGGAAAATCGCATGGTCAGGTTCAAAGAAAGACCTGGAGCCGCAAAACTGCAAAGCAGAATATTAAAACCTCTTCATGGAGACACATCTCTCCTCAACAAGGTGGGGGGAAGACTTCTGCATTGCACAGAAGTCTGGCAAATGGAAACTCAGGACAGATGGGCTCTCCACATGCGCTGTAGACAACGTTGTAAAACTTTTTGGCAAATATCTCCTAAACCGTGTAGGTTTAGGAGATATTTATTGTACCTACAGGTAAGCCTTAATCTAGGCTTACCTGTAGGTGCAAGTTGTAATGTAGGGTATACAACCACTTTAAGGCAAAGCATACGCATTACAACCAGTTACCAGGAAAGTTTGGTTGGATCCTCAACCTAGAGAAGTCTTCCTTAAAACCCAGTAAGAAGGCTGGATTACTTGGGCCTGATCATAGATACAGCCCAGAAAAGGATGTTTCTGCCTCCAGCAAAGATCAGCTCCATACAAGAGCTGGTTCGGATGGTCAGGTCAAAAGCAAATCCTTCAATTCGCCTTTGCATGAGGTTGTTAGGAAAGATGGTAGCTTCATTCGAAGCAGTCCCCTATGCCCAGTTCCATTCAAGACTGTTACAAAACAGAATCCTCTCTGCTTGGAACAAACGATCGTAAAAATGTCAGTGGAGGGTCCTTGGCCTCTCCCACTAAGGCCAGACTTGCTCTCGCAGGGGGCGATATTCCATCCTACTTTACGAGCGCAAAATTTAACGGCTTGGCTATTGAAACCCACATTCTGAAGAAGTGTGGGCTTTCCAGGTCTGTTATCTCAACTTTAATCAATGCAAGGAAACCAGTTCCCAGAGCTGTATATTATAGAGTTTGGAAAGCTTACGTTTTCTGGTGTGAATCCAAGGGTTGGTACCCTTCAGATGAAGTTGGCCCTATCGGTTTTATTTCAAAGACCGCTTGCTACGCATTCTTTTAGTCTGGGGTTTTATGCAAGGGGTGATGCAGATTAATCCGCCAGTTAAATCACCTTTAACCCCTTGGGACTTGAATTTAGTTTTGTCAGTGTTACAAAAAACGCAATTTGAACCATTACAGCATGTTCCCTTAGTCCTGACTAGGAAGCTGATATTTTTGGTTGCTATATCCTCAGCAAGGAGTGTTTCAGAATTGGCTGCTCTTTCTTGTAAAGACCCTAATTTGATTATTCATGAGGACTGAGTGGTGTTATGCCCTCGTCTAGGCTTTTTGTCAAAAGTGGTTTCAGGCTTTCATCTGAATGAAGATATTGTCCTACCGTTTTTCCCAAAACCATGTTCCAAGGAAGAAAAGTCATTACATTGTCTTGATGTAGTGAGAGTAGTGAAAATCTATTTAAAGAAAACTGCTCAGATTCGTAAGACTGATGTCTTATTTATTCTGCCAGAGGGTCCTAAGAAATGACAGGCAGCGTCAAAATCCACTGTTGCTAAGTGGATTCGGCAAGTTATAATTCAAATTTATGATTTAAGGGGTAAGATTCTCCCTATTCAAGTTAAGGCGCACTCTACCAGAGTGGTTAGTGCTTCTTGGGCAGTGTGTCACCAGGCCTCCTTTGCTCAGATCTGCAAGGCCTCAACTTGGTCTTCGGTCCATACATTCACTGAATTTTATCAAGTGGATGTAAGAAGGAATAAGGATATCGCCTTCGGGCGCAGTGTGCTGCAGGCAGCAGTAGAAGTCCTCAAGGTCCGGGGGTGCCCTACGGGTTGTGTCTCCCTCCCCTCAAGTAGTATTGCTATGGGGCGCCCCACTAAGTAAATACTTAAGGCTCTGTGTCCTGTGATGTACGATAAAGAAAATAGGATTTTTAAAACAGCTTACCTGTAAAATCCTTTTCTTGGGGTACATCATAGGACACAGAGGTCCTGCCCCTCTTTTTTATGTGGTGTAAGTATATTGCTTGGCTACAAAAACTGATGTGCTCCTGGAAGGAGGGGTTATTTAGGGGAGTCAACTTCCTGTATTGGGTGTGCCAGTGTCAACAACTGAAGGTAGCTATAACCGACTAAGTAAATACTTAAGGCTCTGTGCCCCTTGATGTACTCCTAGAAAAGGATTTTACAGGTAAGCTGTTTTAAATATCCTATTTCTTTTTTTTTTTTGCCCAGAGTTGGATTTTAAAGAAAAAAAACATTGTCTGAATTTAGAACCACTTTAAATAGCAAATCTTAAAATCCGTCTCCCATTTATTATTCAGGCCGTGTACATTTCTGAATATATCTTGGTCTGCAGCTGATATAAACATAAATTAAACTCTTTTCATTAAGGTCAAAATAATACAAATCTTCTAGTACAGTTGAGCAAAGGGCAGGCTGCATCCTGGGCAGATTTAATGTGTCTGCGTTACTTAATCACTTGCGAGTAAAGGTCTTCCAAGCAGAACTGTGTCTCCGGAGCACACTGGGAATTATAGACCGAGACTAGACAGACACACGGTGGCAAGCTCTCTTATTATTATTTTGTATAATTTTCATTAGATTTTTTTTTTTTATATAGGCTTTTCAAAAGTTGAAATAAAAACCTACACCCTTTTAAAAAAATTATAAATTGTTTTGGACAGTGTGTGGAGCAGTGGTCCTATTACTTTGTAACCCCTGGCTGCACTCAGCAGCAGGGGGTGCTATGACTGGCAATGGGGTCTGTCTCTTCCCTGGAAATTACACACATGGGCACACAATGGCTAGTCTTTCTTTTCAGTGAGCTTTATTTCATTGTGCTCCTCCTCTGACACCCTCTATTATCTCCTAGCAGTATCAGCATATCATTAAACCCTGAAAGAGGATAAAAGTGCCTTTGGAGTTTGATGGGATACATAATGAACACTGCAATAAAGCTCAATGAAAGACGAGACTAGAAGTTGTGCCTGTGCTAGTAAATTGAGGGGGACCCTTTCACAAAAAAAGTATCTGCCCTTTGACATGAAATGGTTCTCAAAGAAGACACCTTTTTAGAGTGACAAAACATTTGTAAGTTGTGTGTATCAATCCCCCAGTGTAAAATAGCTGCCAACGATTGAAAAAGGTACAAGCACAGAATACCTCCAACTCACAGAATTTAATGTATATACAGTATCTCACAAAAAATGAGTACACCCCTCACATTTTTGCAAATATTTTATTATATCTTTTCATGTAACAACACTGAAGAAATTACACTTTGCTACAATGTAAAGTAGTGAGTGTACAGCTTGTATAACAATGTAAATTTCCTGTCCCCTCAAAATAACTCAACACAAAGCCAATAATGTCTAAACCGCTGGCAACAAAAGTGAGCACACCCCTAAGTGAAAATGTCCAAATTGGGCCCAATTAGCCATTTTCCCTCCCTGGTGTCATGTGACTCATTAAGTGTTACAAGGTCTTGGTGTGAATGGGGAGCAGGTGTGTTAAATTTTGGTGTTATCACTCTCTCATACTGGTCACTGGAAGTTCAACATGGCACCTCATGCCAAAGAGAATTTGAGACTCTGAAAAAAAATTATTGTTGCTCTACATAAAGATGGCCTAGTGATGGCGAACCTTGGCACCCCAGATGATTTGGAACTACATTTCCCATGATGCTCATGCACTTTGCAGTGTAGTTGAGCATCATGGGCAGTGTAGTTACAAAACATCTGTGGTGCCCAGGTTCGCCATCACTGGCCTAGCTATAAGAAGATTGCCAAGACTCTGAAACTGAGCTGCAGCACAGTGGCCAAGACCATACAGTGTTTTAACAGGACAGGTTCCACTCAGAACAGGCCTCGCCATGGTTGACTAAAGAAGTTGAGTGCATGTGCTCAGCGTTGTAGCCAGAGGTTTACTTTGGGAAATAGACGTATGAGTGCTGCTAGCATTGCTGCAGAGGTTGAAGGGGGGGGGGGGGGTCCGCCTATCAGTGCTTAGACCATACACCACACACTGCATCAAATTTGTTTGCATGGCTGTTGTCCCAAAGTCTTCTAAAGATGATGCACAAGAGAGCCTGTAAAGTTTGCTGAAGACAAGCAGACTAAGGACAAGGATTACTGGAAGCATGTCATGTGGTATCATGAGACCAAAATAAACTTATTTAGTTCAGATGGTGTCAAGCATGTATGGTGGCAACCAGGTGAGGAGTATAAAGACAAGTGTGTCTTGCATACAGTCATGCATGGTGGTGGGAGTGTCATGGTCTGGGGCTGCATGAGTGCTGCCAGCACTGGGGAGCTACAGTTCATTGAGGGAACCATGAATGCCAACATGTACTGAGACATACTGGTTCTGAAATCACTACCTAGTGCCTTTGTTTCCAAAACATGTCATTAATAGCAGTTGGGCAGTTATCCATTTTGAATAACATTGCATCTAAAAATACACTGTTAGGGCTCATTTACACTTGCTTCGGCTTCAACACATATTAAAGGTTAGTTTACACTTGCTTCAAAACAAGGCTTCGTAAAGGCTTTGTTAAAGCTCTCCAAATGCTAGTCAAAGCCCCTGTCACTAAATAAAATGGTTAGCTTACAGTCCTGTTTACACCTTGATTTTGCTTTGCTTCAAAAATTATACCACATGCAGCTTCAGTGGTGCTTCAAAACATCTTCAAAGCCTCCATAGAAGTCCATGGCAAAGCTCGCTTGAAGCCTCATCGAAGCCCCATGAAGCACCAAGCAAAAGAAGGTTTAAACAGGACTGTAAGCTAACTGTTTTATTTAGTGACAGGGGCTTTGACTAGCATTCAGAGAGCTTTAATAAAGCTTGTCCGAAGCCATGTTTTGAAGCAAGTGTAAACTAGCCCTTAAAGGCCTGTTTATTTTTGTAAAGTAATGTTTTGGTACTAAATGATTTAATTTCTTCCAATCCAATTGTGTTTTGTTGTATTATTATTACTATGCTGCATTCTATAAAGTATCCACTAGATGATAGCAGTGTACTGTGGTTTAGTAAAAGTTATCCTTTATCAAGATCATGGTGATCCTGGTAGTAGTTTGTTATATTCAGTTGGGCTTGTTCTTTAATGCTGAGGACATTTCATAGCTTACCAAGTCAAATCTTCAGTTCCAGTGATTGTCAGGAAGATACTCCAGCATTTAAATTCACATCTTGAGATGCCAAAATCCAATCACAATGGGCTCTGTAGCTGTTGATTGTCGAAGAATAGCATGTGAGAAAGTTGTGGGGCTACCCTGTTCTAATTACGGTATCCAAGAGGTTCACCTAGGTCCCTGGTGCAAGAAACAATGAAGGGCCTCCCGACCCCGGCTGGGGCCTTTCCCACTGATCCCGGGGCACATCCTTACATAAGTGTGCCCTCCTTACCTCAGTATGCCCCCCCCTTACATCAGTTTTCCTTCCCTCTTACATCAGTGTGCCCCATCTTATATCGGCGTGCCCCCCCCCCTCCTTTCATCAGTGAAACTAGAACCTTCAGGGCCCCTGTGCAAGAAGCTCCCGACCCCTGGCCGGGGCACTTCCCACTGATCCTTGGGCACATCCTTACATAAGTGCGCCCTCCTTACATCAGTATGACCCCTTATATCAGTGTGCCTTCTCCATAAATCTTTGTGCTCCCCCTTACATCAGCTTGCCCCCTCCTTACATCAGTGTGCCACGCTTGCATCAGTGTGCCCACCCTTACATCGGTGCACCCCCTGTTTACATCAGTGTGTTCCCCCTCTTACATCAGTGTGCCTTGCCTTACATCTGTGTGCACCCCTAACATCTATGTGGCCCCCTCCTTACATTTGTTGCCCCCTCCTCAACATCAATGTGCCCCCCTACTTACAAAAGTATGCTCCCCTTACCTCATTGTGCCCCCTCCTTACATTAGTGTGCCCTCCTTTCATTAGTGTCCCCCCCCCCCTCATATATCAGTGTGCTCCCCTTACATCAGTATTCCCCCTTACATCAGTATGCCCTCCTCCTTACATCAATGTTCCCCCTGTTACATCAGTGTGCCCCTCTTCTTACATCAGAGTGCCTCCTGTACATCAGTGTGCCTCCCTCCCTACATCAGTATGCCTCCCTCTTTCATCAGTGTGCCTTCCCTTACATTAGTGTGCCCCCCTCCTCACGTCAGCATGTCCCCCTTACATGAGTGTGCCCCCCCCCTTACATCAGTGTGCCCCCTCCTTACATTATCATGCCCCCTTACATAAGCTTGCCCCACTCCTTACATCAGTGTGCCTTCCCTTACTTCAGCATGCCCCCCTCGTATATCAGTGTGCCCCTGTACCAAAGTGTGCCCCCCTCTTACATCAGTATGCTTCCCTTACATTGGTGTGCCCCCCTCCTTACATCAGTGTGCTCCCCTCCTTACTTTAGTGTACCCTCTTTACATCAGTGTGTCCCCCTTCTTATAGCAGTGCGTTCCTGTTACATCAGTGTGCCCCCCTTACATCAGTGTGCCTCCCCTCCCCTTACATATTTTACATATTTATTCAGGTTGAAAAAAAAGTCCATCTAGTTCAACCAATAAAAGAGAGGGGGGAACAAATCATACAATCCCATATACCCAAACCCATACCCACAGTTGATCCAGAGGAAGGTGAAAAACCCCATCAAAGTATGATCTAATTTTCTACAGCAGGGGAAAAAATCCTTCCTAATCCCCCGAGAAGCAATCGGATATTCTTTATTAACTGTACCTCTAAATGTTAGTACCCAGTTATATTATGTACATTTAGACCTGGTTCACACATATGCATTTTTTTGTGCATTTTCAGTTTTGCAGAAACACACTTCAGTCCATTCAACATGGTTTCCTATGGGTCATGTTCACATCTGCATTTTTTGGAAAGGGATAGGGACCAGCAAGTTGTGTATTTGGTTCCATAGACTTAAATGGATCAACATTTATTGAAAAATGCAACATGCACCTGAAATATGCATCAACTGCAATCTGCATAGGTGTGAACCAGGCAAGAGGAAAGAATCCAGTCCTTTTTTTAAAGCGATCTACTGAGCTGGCCAGAACCTCCTCTGGAGGTAGTCTATTCCACATTTTCACAGCTCTTACTGTGAAGAAACCTTTCCGTATTTGGAGATGAAATCTCTTTTCCTCTAGACATAGAGTCCTTGTCTTCTGTGATGACCTTTTAAAGTGAATAACTCGACACCAAGTTCATTATATGGACCCCTTATGTATTTGTACATGTTAATCATATCCCCTTTAATGTCTTCTCAAGAGAGAATAAATTCAGTTCCTAATATTTCCTTATAGCTGAGCTCATCTGTGCCTCTTATCAGTTTGGTTGCCCGTCTCTGCACTTTCTCCAGTTCCCCAATATCCTTTTTGAGAACTGGTGCCCAAAACTGAACTGCATATTCCAGATGAGGTCTTACTAATGATTTGTACAGGGGCAAAATGATCTCTCTCTCTCTCTCTCTCTCTCTCTCTCTCTCTCTCTCTCTCTCTCTCTCTCATCCATACCTCTCCTAATACAAGAAAGGTCTATGCTCGCTTTGTAAACTGCAGCTTGGCATTGCATGCTATTTTTAAGCTTCTGATCTACCAAAACCCCCAGATGCTTCTCCGCAATGGATTTCCCCAGGTGTACTCCCCCTAGTATGTATGATGCATGCATATTTTCCACCTAGTTGCCAAATTAAACAGTGCATTGAGGTTGGCTTTTAAGTTGGAGACATCCTGTAAAGACATTATTCCACTGCATAGCTTGGTGTCATCTGCAAAGACTGATATTGTACTTTTAATAGCAGACCCTATATCATCTATAAAGATATTAAAGAGTAAGGATCCAAACACTAAACCGTGGGGTACACCGCTAATAACCTTAGACCAGCCTTTCTCAACCTTTTTGGCCCAGGGGAACCCTTAAAATGAATTTCAGATTTTGGGGAACCCCTGATAAAACCCATTCATTGGGGGTCAGTGGGATAGATGCCCCTTACTTTGGTGGTCAGTGTAAGAATAGCCCCGTTACAGAGAGCTATAAAAATCAATGGTGTCATACCACTGGCTCCTCCAAGTGGCATTGGCTCAGAACTATGCAGGCACCATCAAACAGGAGGTAAATCATCCACAACTCAAGGAACCCCTAGCCACCTCTGGAGGAACAAAACACAGTAGGGGATAGGGATTGGGGAAGGGGGATGGGAGGGGAAGTGGCAGAGTGGAGTCAAGGTAGCCGATTGAAAAAAATGTTCGTACAGCTATTGATCAAGAGCCATATTGTTGGCTTGATTGTCACCGTAGCCAATGCGTATTGGAAATAGAAAAGGAGGAACAATTCCTGGGTCCTAAAGGCAGGAACCGAGGAAAAGAAGGGGCTACTGAATGGTGACAAACATTGATCAAGATAAAGTCAATACTTTGAAAAAATAAATTCTTTATTATTAAACAATGCTTGCATATCTTTCATTAACATGGAGTTCCAGTCTTTCTGGAAATCTAGAACCAACAGTTATAAACAACACTAGACAAGACAAACAAGACACCATATAGACAACAAACGCATCACGTGTAACGTAGCAGTGAAAGTGAATCAAGCGGATAAATTGGAAGGTGAATCAATATCCATTCGATATAAATATATCAAAAATGTTGATGTGGTCATAAGACCTTGTATAATTCACGTTTGATGATAACAGCACTTATTAAAGCAACGGTGGAAAACAGGTTCGTTAATGAAAGGAAAAGTCCTGCGCTGGTATAAAGATTGCGACTGGTCTGTATGACATGCCGACTAACACCGATGGCGCTATGGAAATTTCTAATTGATTAGCTTATAATTACTCATGCTGAGAATGAAAATGGAAGTTCTGGTTATATTCAGTTGGTAGTAGACTGAGTCGTGGGCCATGCATCCATTTCAACTCTGCGAGTATGGCAAGGTGCTCAAATATGGTTACAGTTTTCAAAGACCAAGTTTGATGACAATCAGCAGAGCTTTTGTGCTATATTGAGAGTGAATGTACTATTTGACTAAGCACCATGTATTCTGTAATTAGAATCTCTGGAGTCAACAGATCAGGTGTTTCAAATTAATCAAAGAAAGTCCTGTAACAAACGGCATTCAAACAAATCAATGAAAGGTAGGTGGATACTTCTAAATTCCCAGGCAGGTTTTTAAGGCAGTCTGGTCAAGAAAGAAAAACGATTGGTAACGTTATTAAACCAATCGTTTTTCTTTCTTGACCAGACTGCCTTAAAAACCTGCCTGGGAATTTAGAAGTATCCACCTACCTTTCATTGATTTGTTTGAATGCCGTTTGTTACAGGACTTTCTTTGATTAATTTGAAAAACCTGATCTGTTGACTCCAGAGATTCTAATTACAGAATACATGGTGCTTAGTCAAATAGTACATTCACTCTCAATATAGCACAAAAGCTCTGCTGATTGTCATCAAACTTGGTCTTTGAAAACTGTAACCATATTTGAGCACCTTGCCATACTCGCAGAGTTGAAATGGATGCATGGCCCACGACTCAGTCTACTACCAACTGAATATAACCAGAACTTCCATTTTCATTCTCAGCATGAGTAATTATAAGCTAATCAATTAGAAATTTCCATAGCGCCATCGGTGTTAGTCGGCATGTCATACAGACCAGTCGCAATCTTTATACCAGCGCAGGACTTTTCCTTTCATTAACGAACCTGTTTTCCACCGTTGCTTTAATAAGTGCTGTTATCATCAAACGTGAATTATACAAGGTCTTATGACCACATCAACATTTTTGATATATTTATATCGAATGGATATTGATTCACCTTCCAATTTATCCGCTTGATTCACTTTCACTGCTACGTTACACGTGATGCGTTTGTTGTCTATATGGTGTCTTGTTTGTCTTGTCTAGTGTTGTTTATAACTGTTGGTTCTAGATTTCCAGAAAGACTGGAACTCCATGTTAATGAAAGATATGCAAGCATTGTTTAATAATAAAGAATTTATTTTTTCAAAGTATTGACTTTATCTTGATCAATGTTTGTCACCATTCAGTAGCCCCTTCTTTTCCTCGGTTCCTGCCTTTAGGACCCAGGAATTGTTCCTCCTTTTCTATTTCCACCTCTGGAGGAACCCTAGGGTTCCACGGAACCCTGGTTGAAAATGGCTGCCTTAGACCAGAATAAGAATCATTTACCACTACTCTCTGAATTTTGTCTTTTAGCACATACGGCCACGTCCATAAATTTACACTTTTCGGGAATATTATGCCCAACTTTACTAACTTCCTGCCACACTCACGGGTCGTACGCCCTCACAGAAAACGGAATGTATTTCACATTATCTTGAAGAAGCACTAACTCCCCAGCTGTCGACACAAATTAGTGAGCAGTTTGACAGGCCTACAGCTGTAACAGAGATTACAATTATTAAAGGCCTTCCGCAAGGAAAGAGTCCTGGCCCAGATGGGTTTACCAATGCATACTACCGCAAATTTTCACACCTCCTGTCGGACCGCATATGCACATACTTTAACGCCCTGGCATCAGGCATTTCCCTTCCGAAAGAGGCACTGTTGGCACACATTGGAGAGGGGGAGGATGGAGCGCCGACGTCAGCTAGTGATAAGCGAGTATGGGGGGTCACAGATGGAGTTACACTGAGGGTGGGCGAGAGAGAGTGGGGGCTGAAGAGGAGAAACACTGTGATGTGTTTTTTTGGACAGTTTTTTTCTCAGTCCAGGAGTAACAGTGTGTGCTTGTAAGATGCGGCAGCCGGCTCCATAGAGCAGAAGAGACTCTGGTGTAGAGGAGAAAAAAGAGAGAGCAGCGCCACTCTGAGTGTAGTGGGTCTGATTACAGTGGGAACTGTATGTGAAATTAAAAAGAAAGTATGTACTTACACTTTATTTAAAAATATCAGGCACGTAGCGGTATCTTTATTTTGTCTGAAGTCCTCGGCCGTCCTCCGGTGTCATGGCTATGGTGGGGAAACGCACCCCGGTCCCTTGCGTCTCGTGGTTTTGAGGTGAATGCGCCCCAGGATAGGCACGTCAGCAGGACTGATGACGTTGGATGCGTGGTTGGAAGCGCTCGCGTTCGGAGCATGCGTGCTCCTTCATCAGGCGGTGTAAACAGCCGCAGCTTGTAGACACATATTTATAGTGGGTGAAGGGGGAAGGGGGAGTGTGGGAAAAAAAATGGGGGCGGTATCTATCTTTATACTTTAAAAAACTTTAAAATTGGCCAACGCTGATCATGTATTAGAAGTGTTGTGAGAAGTTTAAAAGGATCATTCATGTTTGGTAACATAATTTGTGCTGAGATGTTGTGACTGTTAAAAACGTGTATAGCAAGAGTGGGGGGAGGCAAAGGTGATGATGTGGAAGCAATCATGAGAAGGGGGAGGGAATGTGAGTGTGGGCGGGACTGGGAGAGAGAGGGCTGGTGGGGATTGTAGTTTGGTGGGTCAATATATTATAGAATGACAGTGGTGTGGATGAGGTGAGGAATAAAAATAAAAAGGAAGGATGGAAAAAGGGATGATGGGTGGAAAATGGAGGATATATTAGTTATATATAGAGGAGAGTTTATAGTATGCATGAAATAATGAAATCATGTGGGAAATTGGAGTGTGGTGCAGAATGGAGATATAGATGTGATCAGAATGAGAAGGAATAGGAAGTGATTAAAATGCTATATTAAAGAGCTGTATTAAAAAATATATATAGAAGGGGGGGCGTGGCGACTGGACTCCGAGATGGCGGTGTGACCCGGAGCTCCGTTCGCCCACAGACGACAATCGTCAGCCAGCACAATTTACCGGCGGTGTGACGACCCTAAACAGAGGATACTTACCGGCTTACTTCGGGGGCACGTTCGGGTGATGGCCAGACACCGCAAGAATCCCCAGCAGCCGCAGAAAATGTCAGGCTATTATGCCGCGAACGGCGCATCTCAAAATGGCGGCGGCGAGGGTGACGCTCGTACCTCACAGCGCTCACAGGAACAAGCTGCAGATGCCACAGAGCCTCAGGTCTCCCGTACTCCTCCTCAACAGGGCCATAGTGATTCCTCCTCTGGGCCTACAACCCCCACCACCCGGAGTCCGGACAAATCTAGGCCGAGGAGGGAATCCCCCTACAGGCCACAACAGCCTCTGGAGATGGAGGTAAGCAGCGGAGCCATGGCGGGGCAGCCATCACCCACACTCAGGCAGGGGACCCCATTGCAGACTTCCCCACTACTGACAGGCCAGTGTCAGACACAGTTTTAAAAGACATGTTGCTGTCATTACGCTCGTCTCTACAAGCTGATGTAGTCAGGGAACTTGCTGTATGTAGGAGAGATGTTGATTCACTGGGCATGAGAGTGGATAGAGTGGAAAACAAAATGGAGGAATTTACCTCATCATACAATGTAATGGTGGACTCTAATACTGCTCAGGGGGCTGAAATTGGATGGATAAAAGACAAATTGGCAGATCTCGAGGACCGCTCCAGGAGAAACAATTTAAAACTGAGAGGGGTACCTGAAGATATACCTCCGAATCAATTACTAGCTTATGCACAGGCCCTTTTCTCCACCATTTTGCATCAGGCTTCCACTCAGGACTTACTTGTTGACAGGATTCATAGAATCCCCAAGCCTTCTTTCCTTCCTGCTGAAATACCTAGGGATGTCTTATTGCGGGTACACTATTTTCATGTAAAAGACCAGATTCTACAGACCTACAGGAGGCTAGAAAATGTCCCCCCACATTTACTAACGTAAGACTGCTGCCAGACCTGTCCAGGCACACTTTGCAACGCCGACGCAACCTTCTTACTGTAACCAAAGCATTAAGAAACCATAACATTCTTCATAAATGGAAATACCCTGCTACCCTGTCCATCACTCACAATGGTATTACTACACTGATATCCTCTTTAGATGATGGTTTGAAACTTCTCCGTACGTGGAATATTTTGCCCACCATGGATGCACAATATTCCACTCAAGCTGGGCCTTCTTTTATGCAAAATGATTGGCAAGTTGTATCTAGAAGAAGATCTACCAAAAAACCCGCCGGTGGACCCTAACTACTTTCTGATTGTCTCTAAGGGAGAGTTTATATAATCTCTTCTCTTCCCCCCTACTTACCATCAGCAGTTATATCTGCTCTTGGATCAGTTTATGGATCCATTTCTTATATTTTACATGTGTCTCTTAATATTTTTTCTTTTCTCCCTTTTAAGTTTTTTATTTGATATGCACGATCAGAACTACTTCAACAACTGGATGCCTTCTCCACGGAATGTTCCATACAAGCTACATATTGCCTCCTTGATCGCAGTGAGTCCTTTTTTCTCAGCTTCACATAATCTTTTCATGCTTGGTCCATGACGATATCCTGCTTGTCTATTAATGCACACGGACTGAATCATCCGACCAAGCGATTCTCTCTATGGAAGGAAGCCTACAAACATAGAGCTGATATCCTTTGTGTTCAGGAAACGCACTTTCAAACTGACAAAACTCCACAATGCTCTCACAAAGATTATCAACATATTTATTTGGCTTGTAACCCAAGAAAAAAATCTGGTGGTGTCCTCTTAGCGATTAAGAACACTCTCTCATTTCAACAGAAGGATTCCTTCATAGATACTGAGGGCAGGTTTATTATTTTAACAGGGGACATTAATTCTCAACCATTTACTTTAGTCACCCTGTACGCTCCAAATAGGCAAAAAGGTTTTACGCAAGCTTGATTCTTTAAAATATGGTAGAGTACTTATCTGTGGGGATTTCAATATTACTTCGGATCCTAAAGTGGACACATCCTCGGTAAAATCTGGCCAGTCACTGGCGCTACAAGAAGTTCTACACAATGAAGAACTGTTTGACACCTGGAGATGTCTCCATGCGAATGAACGAGACTTTACTTTTTTCTCTAACAGACACAAATCTTACTCTCGTATTGATATGTTTCTTACTGATAGAATGCTGTTGCAAGATATTGATGTGGCTAACATACATGATATTACGTGGTCTGACCACGCAGCGATTTCGTTACGTATAGTAGAGAGGGGTGTCTCCTCTTCACCTCCCATCTGGCGTTGCAATAATAGGCTGATTCAGGAACCTTCCTCAAATAAAATATTGTCACAACACCTTACGAATTTTTTCCAAGATAACTTCGGTTCAGTTACTGATCCCCATATTTTGTGGAACTCCCATAAAGCATATATGCGGGGAATATTTATACAAATGGGCGCCAGATTAAAAAGGCAACGGTCTCAGCAGCTATCGAATATTCTTGCTGATATTAAACACTTTGAATCTCAGAATAAGTTGTCGCCTACCACACTTTTGTTGGATAAACTGACTTCTCTTAGAGAACAACTTAGGATACTTCTCTCCCAACAGTTTGATAAACATCTTAGGCGTTTAAAATTAAATTATTATAACAATGCTAACAAACCTGGCAGATACCTTGCTAATAGGTTGAAAGCTGCACGTGCCAAAACACGGATCACTTTCCTTAGACATCCTACCCTATCTCATAAAATTATCCACCCGCAAGATATAGCTAACCAATTTGCAGAATACTATAGTTCCCTTTACAATCTGAAAGATGATCCACATACACACCAACCAACAGAGGAAACTATTCAGACCTTCCTGCATAGCATACAACTACCATATCTTTCTGTACAACACCTAGAAACTTTAAATGCACCATTCACGATTCGAGAAATTGAAAAAAACATCGACTCGCTTCCAACTGGTAAATCCCCAGGCCCTGACGGGTTTTCTAATGAATGTCTCAGGTCATTCAAACACATTGTATCGCCTCATCTGGTAAATTCTTTTAATGCAGCTGCCGAGTCCGCGTGCTTCCCCCCTGATATGCTAAAGGCCTTCATTATTACGATACCTAAACCTGGTAAAGAATCGGATACTCCGGCTAACTTTAGACCGATATCCCTTTTGAATTGTGACACTAAGATATATGCCAAGTCATTGGCCATTCGCCTATAACATATCATTCCCTCTTTTATTAAAAACGACCAGATGGGATTTGTGAAGGGGAGGCAAACCTCTGATGCAACTAGACGAATTGTAAATATTTTACACTATGCTAAATTGCATAGAACGCCTTCTCTGCTGTTGTCTATTGACGCAGAGAAGGCGTTCGATAGGGTCCATTGGATGTACATGCGCATGACTTTAGAAAAATTTGGTTTTCAGGGACGTATTTTGCAGGCTATTATGGCACTCTATTCTTGCCCTACAGCTCAGGTGTACACGAATAACACTTTATCTACTATGTTCAGTATTGGCAATGGAACTAGACAGGGTTGCCCTCTGTCTCCTTCCATTTTTAATATAATGATTGAACCTCTGGCTGAAAAAATTAGGACACACCCTTCCATCAGAGGCTTCCAGTTTGGCACACAAGAACATACTATTAACCTTTTTGCGGATGATATTATATTACTAATGACCGACCCACTTACTTCTTTACCTATAGCTCATACTGTTCTTCAGTCGTTTGGTAAAATTTCTTACTATAAGGTGAATTTTTCAAAATCTTTAATACTTGATATTAATATTAAGTCCAAACAGAAACTTGATCTTCAGGCTTGGTTCCCATACACGTGGAGTAACAGTGGTGTACCTTATCTGGGAATTATCCTGAAGGCCAAGACTTCTGACCTTGCAAGAGCTAATATGATCCCACTTATTGCCAAATTGGAAGCTCAACTGAAATCTTTTTCGATGAAGGAGGTGTCCTGGTATGGCAGGATGGCGGCATACAAAATGTTGATCTTGCCTCAAATTCTGTATATTTTTCGGTCTTTACCGATCCATATTCCTCAACATTTTCTCTCTAAACTGGCTACCATGGGATGGAAATATATATGGAATGGTAAAAAAGCTTGGTGCTCCAGGTGCAATCTTACTTCTCACAAAAAAATTGGTGGGGCTGGTCTAGTGGATATACATGATTATTACTGGGCTGTTCGATTAGACCAAATTAAACACTGGTTCCAGACTGTTAATGCACCTTCGTGGGTGTCTATGGAGAATTCAGTAGTACCTTTGGAAGAAGTTTCTACTTTTTTACTTACAGATAGTTGGTCTGAATGGGACTTAAAAGCCCTATCCCCCACTATCAACATTTCCCTGAAAGCATGGAGGCATATCCTGGGTAATGTTCATAGAGAAGCTAATGATGTTTCTTACGATGTACCTCTATATATACTTGAGAAGTACATTCCATCACTTACAGTCGATGACTTGATTACTAAAGGAATTACTACAGTATCAGAACTGTATAATGATAGTCAACTTAAGTCCACTGACACTTTATTGTTGCAATATAACCTGAATGAGGATGAGATTCTTAAATGCTATAAAATAATACAATTTCTTGAGTCAAAATCGATTCCGTTAATTAGAATCCCATTTATTCTTTGGCAATTCTATTTTACAGAAAAACGCGACGCGAAAGGTATATCGTATTTTTATAACATCTTTAAAAACAAAATTACCTTTGTTAAAACATCGGCTATGCTCAAGTGGGAAGCTGATATAGGTTCGGAATTTTCGGAACACCAGTGGCGGCAGGCTTTTTCGGAAATACATAAAGCTTCTCACTGTGCTAAACACTGGGAACTGACTATTAAATTAACTAACAGGTGGCACTACACTCCGTTTAGATTAGCATCTTTTTTCCCGGGTACCTCACCACATTGTTGGAGGGGATGTGGACAAATAGGAAATCTGTTTCATATGCTTTGGTATTGTCCTACAATCAAAAGCCTATGGAACAGTATATTTCAATTAATATCTTCTATCACTGGTGTATTGACTTCTCCAGATCCTGCACTGGGTATTCTTCATTTAAACATTGACAAGTTTGATAAAAATTTCAGACCAGTAATAACCCATATCCTTTTAGAAATACGATTGTTGATTCTTTGCAACTGGAAATCCACTATTGCTGTGAATTTGTCCGATGTCACTTCAGCTGTGAATAGAAATCATTCTTTTGAGCGTTTATTAGCCATTAATAACATGAAATGCTCACGGTTCGATTCACAATGGTCTATTTGGCCTAAAGTTCTTCCATGAATTATCCTTAGTGAATGTAGAAATGTTATCCTTGCTATTGATGACTCAGACATTATTGTGCATATCTTTGTCTGTTTTTATTTTATTTCTTTATCCCTTGTACCCTGTATTTATTTATGTTCTTTGAAATACTCAATAAAAACTTTAATTATTAAAAAAAAAAAAATATATATATATATATATATATATATATATGAAAGTTTATGTATAACAATATATAAAAAAAAAAAAAAAAAAGTTTTTAGATAATAAGGAAAAATTCCATGAAAGTGTACATATATACACACATGTAAAAAGACGTGTATATATATATATATATATATATATATATATATATAAAAAAACAGGTGCAATGGCTCCTAGTTTCAGGAAATGTATGTAGATGATAGGGGGAAAATTTAAGAGATGGAAATGGTGTGATGGGGGAGGGAAGTGACGCTTGCTCTGATGACTGTTGGTGACTGGTAAAAATAATAATAATAATAAGAAGGGGGGGGGGGCTTGGGAGTTTTTTGGGTTTATTAGAGATTTTTTGCAAGCATGTGTGTGTGTGTATATATATATACACACACACACACTTTACACAGGGCTGGTCCTTTGGAGTGGGGGAGGGGTGTTTCGAAGAAGGTGGTGGGGTATTTTTGTGCGGCAGGGGAAGGATTTTTGGGGGAGGGGGAGAAAAAGGGAGATGGGGACAACGAGTGGTGGCTAAAAAATGAAAGCTAAAAAATGCAGTGGATTTCGATCTCCTCGTTGAGTCCTCCTGGCTTGAGACTGTCCAGGGTGTAGATACAGAAGGTTTCCCTCTCGCATAGGCGTTTGATGCGTTCCGCTCTAGGGAAAGTGTCAGGGATGATTTCTATGGCCCAAACATGTAGGCCATTGGTTGGCACACATTGCTGTGCTCACAAAGGAAGGGAAGGACCCATCCACCCCTAGAAGCTATTGGCCGATCTCGTTGAACACTGACATCAAGATATTAGCAAAGGTCTTGGCTAATCGACTTAAACCCATCCTTCTGACGGTAATTCACCCGGACCAAAAGAGATTTATAATGGGAAGGGAGGCTAGGGATAATTCCAACCGAGCTATACAACTGTTTCACTTGGCGAACCTGCAGCGGCCCAGTGCACCCTGTCTCCTACTATCCACAGATGCTGAAAAAGCTTTTGACAGGGCGGACTGGGCCTATCTTCAGGCGGTATTATCCAGATTAGGCCTAGGAAATAACATGCTCAGGTAGATAGGCTCCTTATACAGTTCCCCAGAAGCATGGGCCAAGGTTAACGGGGCGCTTTCTGACCCTTTTCCTATACGGAACGGGACAAGACAGGGGTGCCCTCTGTCCCCCCTAATATTTGCCCTCACCCTGGAACCGCTACTTAACATGATATGGTCTAACCCTAACATCAAGGGGCTCACGGTAGGGACGACAGAACACAAACTTTCGGCGTATGCTGATGACGTTCTATTTTACATCACGGACCCGCTGATTTCCCTTCCTAACATTATGGCAGAGCTATAGAGATTCCATTCTCTCTCCAATTTTAAAATCAACTATAGTAAATCAGAGATTCTCCCCCTTACTATTCCTCCTGCGATGCTCTTACAATTGCAAGCTTCCTTTTCCTTCACGTGGTGCTGTTCCTCATTAAAATATCTAGGCATTTACCTTCCAGCTACATTTGCACAATTCTACACGTGCAACTTTGCCCCCTTATTTGCCAAGATTAAAGCTGATCTTTTGCAATGGGAACGTACCACCTTCTCGTAGATGGGAGGAGTCAGTATCCTGAAAATGAATATACTGCCAAGAATTATTTTCTACCTCCAGATGGTACCTATAGCACTACCCAGATCTCTCTTCTCGGCATTCAACAGCCTGTTCATAAAATTTATATGGCAGGGTCATGTACCGCGCTTGGCCCTCCACACACTGCAGCGTCCCAAGAGACTTGAGGGGCTGGGGGTCCCCTCCATACGCAGGTACTACAAGGCGGTTGCCCTGCAAAGGATACTCGATTGGCAGCATCATACCACCACTAAATCTTGGGTTCCCCTAGAGAAATTTCTGGCTGGACGTAACTTGTCTCACGCTCCATGGCTCCCCCGGGACTGTCGAGGCCTTTCGGGTTTTGTGTCGCCGGTCTCTGTCCCCATGTTGAAGTTTTGGGATACACTAAATGCGTGGGGGCTGCTATCGCAGCCGGTGTCCCCACTTGTACCTCTTGGGGGCTTCCCTTGGTTCTCTCCAGGGGAACACCTCTTATTTCTGTACGTGGGCAGGGGACGGGGAGATGCGATGCAGGAGGTTTGTACACTAGCAAGGCCTAGTCTCTCTAGATTGACTGCGCTCCCAATTCAGCAGCTTCCCGATGGATGAGTGGCGCTATAGACAATTACAACACTTTATCAGCAGCTTGCCTTGTCCTGTCCGCCCTCCCTCCTCCCTGACCCCGTTTGAAAAGCTATGTAAGTCTATAGACCCCATCCCTCACTCTATTTTCATGCTCTACAGGATGTTGCAGTCTGCAGAGTCCCAGGACAAACCAATATACATAAGAGAATGTGAGAGAGATCTGCAGCATACATTCAGAGAGGCTCCATTGAGTCATTTATATCATATTACTCACAAGAGCTCAGTGGACACTAAGATGCAAGAAAATAGCTTCAAGCTGTTGACTCACTGGTGTAGAGTTCCAGCAACTTTGGCAAGGATATATGTAATAGCTTCTGCCGCCTGCTGGAGGGGCTGTGGGCTTCGAGGCACCTTTCTACACATTTGGTGGGAATGCCCGATGCTTTGGCCCTTCTGGGTTTTATTGGATGTAGCAAGTGAGATGTTACACCCTAGATATGAGTAGGCAATCCTGTTTGATACAAAGGTTAAAATACTCACAAGCCCCCCTATAGCGTGGGGTGTGAGGTCTGCTATCTGAACGTATCGGAGGTTTTTATATGCCTACAACCCAATCCCCTCCCTTGTCCCCATGTATGTCCCTCAGGAACTTTATTGTCTTTTCTCCTTCTTGTTTTGTTGTGGTCTGTTTTCTCAATGCATGTGATTTTGAAAATATATAAAATAAAGATTATACAAAAACAAAAAAAAACAAAAGCATTCTTGTACCCATAAAATATGATTAAATAAAAAAAAACAAATGTCACTGTAAAAATATGAATTAGCCTACCTTAAAAGCAGACAGTGTCGGTCAGTAGGACAGTGGACAATGTCAGTAGGGCAGTGGGCGGTGTCAGTAGGGCAGTGGGCGGTATCAGGGCAGTGGGCGGTGTGTGTCAGGGCAGTGGACGGTGTCAGTAGGGCAGTGGGCGGTGTCAGTAGAACAGTGGGCAGTGTGTGTCAGTAGAGCAGTGGGCGGTGTCAGTACAGCAGTGGGCGGTGTCAGTAGGGCAGAGGACGGTGTCAGTAGTTTTTTATTTTTTTTAAAATGTATATTTATTTTTTTATTTTTTAACAGTCATTGGTGAAATACCAAATTCCTCAGACAGAAAGTAACTGAGGGGGATTCTCCAGTTCCTTTCTCTGAAGCATTATAAATATAGTAAATTGGAAGAAATTTACTCT